>NKZD01002034.1:4569-80177 GCA_002370635.1 Metschnikowia cerradonensis | reverse complement strand
CCCGATGAATAACGGGTCCTTTGAAAGGGCGTAAGCATATTTGTGGGACTAAGCGAGCAACAAAGGTCTGCCTAGCCAAGATACTGAGTCATAATACCTTCATAGGCAGGGCCCTGCCTATGGTGGATCTAACAAAAGAGAATTATTAAGATATGAATTAAAAAAATATATAATAAATATATAATTATGTATTTAAAAAAAGAATATAAGGAAATAATAACAAATCCTTTATATTTTTTTAGGAAAAATTAGAATTAAAATAACAAAACATAATTTGGGATTAAAAGATAAATTCTTATCATCTCTTAAAAGAAATAAACTAAATAATTTTGAATTTGATCTTATACTTAAATTCAATTTACAAAACCCCATCGAAACTAACCTCTTTACTCTTACTTAAATAAGTTAAACTTAAGTCAATTAGTATAACTAATATTCTATATTATAGAATTATGACTATATTGATTAGATTCTTTTTTCAATTATATAGGTATCCGTTAGATTCTANTATTGATTAGATTCTTTTTTCAATTATATAGGTATCCGTTAGATTCTAGTTGTAACGTTAAGTACTAAGCTATCTTTATTCGTTGATGGATTCCCAATAAGTGGGAATCCGAGTAGCTTATGTAGCTAGCCAGTGAACAACCAGAGAGGAGCAGGGTGGTTAAACGCCATGTCACGAGGTAAGGTGAATCGATGAGGCCAAGTCACGGGTTAAGGTGCCACGGATGAGTTAATAGCCATTGTATCAGGTAGAGAGGTTGCATAATATCCCCATAGGTAGATCCCTACCTACGGTGGTGGGTCTGACAGTATCTCATTTGATTTAAAATATAAATATAACCAATACAAATTTATCATCTAAAAATAATGAATCAACATTATTATTATTATCTCCTTATTTAATTTTATTAATTTTAGCAAATTGTATTTGTTTTTGCTAAACCTTTAATTTTTTGTAATGGTTGATTTTGCTGGGATTATTAATATTTTGTATTGTTAATTGTTCTAATTTCTTAAAACAATTATCCGCCCGCAGCGTACTAAAGTTCAAAAGAATGTAATACATCATTAGAGTTACAATAAATCTAACGTGAGTATCAACTGGTAAAACAATTGGAGTATCAGTATCTAATAATTTTAATTTGAACACCTGGGGTTTCACTTTTTTGATCTTAATAAAAGTCTATGGTTATAAAACATCATATTCTGTTGAGTGGTGGAGATATGAGTTTGTGAGGCCAAGTTCTTGTTTCAAAAAAGCCCGACGTGGGAAGTGGATATCATGAGAAACTGTAAAGTGGTGCATTACCCTGAGCTCTACAAGTCGTTGAGAGCTCGAGAAGTCGTTGAGAGCTCGAGAAGTCGTTGAAAGCTCTACAAGTCATTGAAAGCTCTACAAGTCGTTGAGAGCTCTAAAAGTCATTGAATAAGGCTGAAAAAAAGAAAAAATACCGTAAACTCCTATTCACGTCCAGCATGGAAAAAAAGCCTCTTTGACTGATCCCCACATGTCAATGGGCTTGCCCACCTACTACTATGAATGGAGCCACTGCGTGTTCTTTTAACAAGTCAAGAAACGATGGAATTGGGATATCAAAGCGGTTCAAGCCGTAATTACGTACCATCTTGAACAAGTCTTCGAACAAACCACGGTGGTTCTGGAAATAACCCAATTTACAAGTGCACCAACAAGTGCACCAACACGAGCACAATTTTATTCTAATATAGAATCATAATACTTCCAAACATAATCATCCATTAGTTTCAAGACTCATTCCTTCATTACTTCTGATACTCACCTTACTCCTAATATCAGCTTCTGATGCCTCTGATCTTCATATACTAACAATAGTCGTCTACCGGAGCAGCCCCAGGTTGCTTGAAGAACACCATCAAGAGAAAGTCTGCCAACGACAAGAAAGTCAATGAAACCAACAAAAAGCCTCTTTCCACCAGAGCAGCCAATCAAGACCTCCAAGAAAATGGCCTTCAAGATCCTTCCGAAAGCTAGATTTGTGTTTGATAAGGACTTCTTGACTGCTCCATGGCTGTTGGAATTGGTGGTATGGGACCTACCAGCCACAGTGAGTGAAATTGGCCACGGTGAGTTAAATCGGCCACAGTTAGTGAGATATACTTCATCAATTACTTCGAATCATTTGGAAATGCCGTCAAGGGAGTAAAATTCATTAATTACCCCATCAATTTAGTCCCTCTAGGTATTTCTACCTTCAAATTTCAAGGTCTGCTGGAGAAATCGTTGTCTCTTGCCAGATCCTTCATCAGAAAAGTCAGAACAAAAAAATCTAAAATAGACCGGGTGGCTCTCAAGGCTATGCTTAACGATCTGGACGATTTGGTTCTGAAGAATAGGATGAAAATTGCACAAGAGAAGCTCCGTCTTGAACGCGGAAGGAGAAAAGGTACGCCCTTTTCTATGGAAACGGATCCTTTACCCAAATGATATTGTGTGGACACTGAAGTATACCTCTTGCCTTTGGATAGAAATACCGGAAATGTGGTGAAAAATGTGATTATTTCAAAAGATGGCTGGATGACGGAAATAGCTCAAAGTAATAAACCAAAGTTGAAATAGACCAAAGTTGAAATAGACCAAAGTTGAAATAGACCAAAGTTGAAATAGACCAAAGTTGAAATAGACCAAAGTTGAAATAGACCATAAGTAGTAAAATAGTAATGACTACCAGTCTAAGATCAAATTGACGGGAAAGGGGGTACCATGGATATGATAAACTCACTTCTGAAAATTAACTCCAGAAAAAAGTTCTTTTGGCTTCATAGGATTATTCTATCCTAAACCAGCAACCTGTTTTGGTTATGAATATTTATATCTTTCATTAATATAGATTCAAATCAAGAATTAATTGATTTATGTAATAATGGCCTTTGCAAACACCGTGTCATTGCATTTGACGATCGATAATGATGGCCTTTTTTCGAAGATCCATCGATAATGATGACCTTTTTTTTGGAAGATCCATCAATAATGATGATCTTTTTTTTCGAAGATATAATCATCACCATTTAGTTTTGGTAAAGAGTTTTTCGATGCCACATTTCTCTTCAATTGTTATATAAACCGCACTGATTCCTCACTCTCTCTGAGGAACCATCAACGAACAAAATAGATAACTTAATACTTAAAGTTCAACAAGAATCTAACACTATATAATAGCACAGTGTATGATAGCACAGTAAATATTGATTGATTGATTTAGCACAGCATATAGTATTGTTGGAGTACATCACACACTAGTAGGAGTACATCACACACTAGTAGGAGTACATCACACACTAGTAGGAGTACATCACACACTAGTAGGAGTACATAGTACCAGAACTTCAATGTTCTGGAGACTTCAAAAAATCTGTGGAGGATAACAACTTCTAACCATAATAAGTAAGAGATTGGGAACTGGATTTATCCCAAATACAGTACAAAAAAATTAGAATCGAAATATCAAAATCATGACTGCATCAACGGCCATAGCTTGTTTAATAGGGTATTTTTGAGAAGGGTTGCGAAAATGCCGAGGGGGATACTACTTCTTATATATCGCAGGAATTGCGGGATTTTATGAAACACGTTTCAGATCATGCTGTACCACAAACGCATTCCCATATTTAGTTATGCAGGATCGTATTCCGAATATACTGTAGTTTTAATAGTATAGTCTAGTAGTATATTGTATAGTCTATCAGTCTAGTAGTATAGTGTATAGTATAGTGTATAGTGTATAGTCTAGCAAGAGTGTATAGTCTAGCAAGAGTGTATAGTCTAGCAAGAGTGTATAGTCTAGCAAGAGTGTATAGTCTAGTAGTAGAGTGTATAGACTATTAGTAGAGTGTATAGTATGATATAGTATATTCTAATATATTATGATATAATAGATCTCATTCAGTATATTATATTATGGTGTATAGGTGTAGGTGTAGGTGTGGAGTATAGTGAGTACTATGACCTGCATGTTATAGCTGGGAGGTAATGATTTCTATTGCGAAAGCGTGCGCAGCCCAAGCACGCCAGCCAATGGCGCGGGTTCTTTTCCGCTTAGACATAACTTGAAAAACACCTACTCCAGGCGCACCAGAAAAAAAAAGCAGCCCTTCTCCGGACACCCTCCAAACACACCCTCTCGGATTCTGACGCCGTCTGCATCGCTACTTCACTGTCTGCGCCGCCATTATCCCCCGTTCACTACCGTACCGACAAAAAAACCCGTTTGGTTCTTTTGTCATTTGCATTGGAAGACATATAACTTCTCCTCCTCTTTGGCGTCCTCCAAAGTCTCCGCATCGTCCGTGTTCAGTGTTCCATTGTTTATTCCATAGCCGCCCATGTTTAGCAGCAGAATAACCGCCCCTGTCGCCAAGAAGGCCGTGGCTGCTTTGGCCACCGCCTCCGGTTTGTCCGCTTCGTACGTGTTGTACCAGGACTCTGTGACTGCCAGTGCCATGACTGCCGCCGAGCACGGTTTGCATCCGCCTGCTTACGGATGGTCCCACAACGGCATGTTCTCTACGTTTGACCACGCCTCCCTTAGAAGAGGTTACCAGGTCTACCGTGAGGTGTGTGCCGCATGCCACTCCTTGGACAGAATTGCCTGGAGAAACTTGGTGGGTGTTACCCACACGGCCAGCGAAGCCAAGGCATTTGCCGAGGAATTGGAGTATGATGATGAGCCTGATGATGAGGGTAACCCTAGAAAGAGACCTGGTAAATTGGCCGACTACATGCAGGGCCCTTACCCCAACGAACAGGCTGCCAGAGCAGGCAACCAGGGTGCTTTGCCCCCTGACTTGTCGTTGATCGTCAAGGCCAGACACGGTGCATGTGACTACATCTTCTCCTTGTTGACCGGTTACCCTGATGAGCCTCCTGCTGGTGTGCTGTTGCCTCCTGGTTCCAACTACAACCCATACTTCCCTGGTGGCTCCATTGCCATGGGTAGAGTGTTGTTTGACGACTTGGTGGAGTACGAGGATGGTACTCCTGCCACCACCTCGCAGATGGCCAAGGATGTGACCACCTTCTTGAATTGGGCCGCTGAGCCTGAGCATGATGAGAGAAAGAAGTGGGGTTTGAAGGCCATCGTGGTGCTCTCGTCGTTGTACTTGCTCTCGGTCTGGGTGAAGAAGTTTAAGTGGCAGCCCATCAAGAACAGAAAAATCACCTGGAACCCTCCTAGAAAATAGTTACATAGAGCAATCATAATCGACATTATCTGACCTTGGCTCAAGTGTAGATACATGCGAAGACACCAGATCTGTATATTGAATAATTAGTACACATCCGTACACCAATTAATTAAAATCCGTACACCACATTCGTACACCAAAGTCCACTATACATCATACACCAAGCACCAGATCTTAGACTTAAAGCCCATAGTTAACTATGTCTTGGGGAGTGTCTTTACCAAAATAGTATACACGAATATTTGCCTTGAAGTCACTGAGTTTGACCACCAGATCTCCACAGGATCTCAATGGGAGGGTAGAAATTCCAATTGGTTCCATTGAACAGCCAGACTGCATACCATCCCCATTCAGGAATCACCCTAACCACGAATAATGGAAAACAAGAGGAAAATGTCTCAGTTGTGGGCTTATATGCCGTCCGGCTATTCGGCGAGTTCGCCGCAAACGCGCGCCTTTCGGCGAAGCATGCACCCCTATTGGCCAAGCGCCCCCGCGCGGTAGAATTCCGCCGAAACTCCCCGCGCGTGCAGGCACCGCAACCTTGTCTATATAAACAGCCTAGTGCGCTCTTTTCCAACCCCCATTTTTTACAACCAATTCTCACCCACTCTCACTAATTCTCACAATTTCTCACTCATACTCTCATCACTGATTCTCACTCATCAAACTCTCACACTGATTTACTGATGGCAGGATCTGCACCCAAAAAAAGTCTGAATACAGACGTCCAGGAAACCGTCCAGGAAACCACCCATGAAACCCACGAAAATACTCTTCAATCCAACGACGGATCAAACGACAATTTGATCAATGGAAATGATCAAGGTAGTTTGGATGGTGGTAGTTTGGATGGTGGGTTGAAAAGTGGCATGGATGCACTGGTGGTCAATGCGGAGAGCTCGTCGTTATCCACTGGAGGAGGTCACACAATTGTTCTGTCCAATATTGCTCCCAATAGCTTTGTCATCAAGCTCACGCTAGCGTCGTCCATCTCAGGTTTCATGTTCGGTTACGACACGGGGTACATTTCGGCGGCGTTGGTGCAGGTGGGCACGGATTTGCTGAATAAGCTCTTGACGTCGGGCGAAAAGGAGTTGATCACGTCAGCCACCTCACTCGGGGCATTGCTCGGGGCCATTTTGGGTGGAGTGTTGGCCAACTTGATTGGCCGTAAGAAGGTGCTCATGGGCTCTAATGGCTTCTTTATTTTGGGTACTATCATCCAGCTTGTGGCCAAGACTGTGTGGACGATGATCGCAGGCCGGTTTGTCCTTGGGTTTGGCGTGGGCTCGGCCTCGTTGATAGCCCCGTTGATGTTGAGTGAGTTAGCTCCACCCAAGTATAGGGGTCGGCTCATTGTTACCAACTGCATATTTATCACTGGCGGCCAGTTGATTGCCTACTTTATCAATTGGGGTCTTACACGCGTGGCCCACGGCTGGCGTGTATCGGTGGGACTCTGTATGGTACCAGCCGTGGTTCAAATGGGGCTCTTTTTCTTTTTGCCCGATACTCCACGGTACTACGTGATCAAGGGAGACTATGAGGAGGCCAAACGAGTGTACATGAAGACCCAGAGCAATGCATCCAAGGAAATGGCCGATGCTGTGGTGCAGGACATGATAGCATCCAACTCCACGGTGCCCGGAGGCCCATTGACGCAGATCTTGCGTTCCATTAAGATCATCCATACCAACCCAGGTAATCTCCGCGCTCTTATATTGGCATGTGGGCTCCAGGGAATCCAGCAATTCACGGGTTTCAACTCGTTGATGTACTTCAGTGCCACGATTTTCGAGACCATTGGGTTCCACAACCCCACGGCGGTGTCGATCATCATTGCGGCCACCAATTTTGTGTTCACGCTCGTTGCCTTGTGTATTATCGATGTGGTGGGTCGTCGGCGCATCTTGGTGTTTGCCATTCCAGGCATGTGTATCTCGTTGGTTATCTGTGCCATAGCATTCCATTTCCTTGGCATCAAGTTTGGATCAGGCTCGGAGGTGGTGGTGGAAACTACAGGTATTACGGGGTGGGGCGTGGTGATTATCATTGGCATGGTGTTGTACGTTGCATCGTACGCCATTGGTATCGGAAACTCTGCATGGATCGGCGTGGAGCTCTTTTCCGATGTCAACGTGCGTTCCGTGGGAGGAATGTATGCAGCAGCCACCAACTGGGCAGGCTCGTTGGTGATTGCGTCCACGTTCTTGACGATGTTGGAGAACATTACGCCTCCAGGAACGTTTGCCTTCTTTGCATGCCTCTGCTTCATCTCGTTTGTGTTCGTGTACTTCCTCGTGCCAGAGGTTTCAGGGTTGGAGTTGGAGCAGACCAACCAGGTCTTGGCCACAGGCTTCAACGTCAAGATGGCAGGCGAGATGTCCAAGGAAGCAAGACGTCTCAACAAGTACATCCGGCGGTCGGAGCCGGTCTAGACTTAGCATATTTATTAATTCATACCAACCCAGATCAATATAAGGTCCTAGTCAGTGTACTTAGTCAGCCATAATCAGCCAGAAATTAAACACCAGCATAGTTCAACCATAAGTCCAATATGACTATGTTTTCTAGAGTCTATGGACTACTATCAAATGTGCATCTCCATAATCTCCATAATCTCCATAATCTCCATAATCTCCATAGTCTCCATGTATCTCTAGCTGTATATATGTATATATATAGAACAAGCACCTAAATCAGTAGTAAAACAATCTATATCTAGTCTAGTACAGTGTAGTATAGTCCTGGTCGACCAGAAGTTGAGCGGACCCTTTGGTCCTTATTATGACCTCTATTCTCCTATGCCGGAATAGTCTATGTAGATTAGACAACACATGTTCCGTAACCATAGTCGCGACACCACGTGGGCCATAGATTAACCATGGTCTAGTCAAAATATGTAAACACTTTGGGAGTGTTTACTTTAACAGAAGAGGAAGTTGTAGAGTTGTTAGTGTCCATTGAAATATTGGTGGGTCTGGGCTTTGGAGGCATCTTGGTATGCCCCAGACAGATGATATTTGATTGAGTTACTTCAAAGATGGATATGGTCCAGACTCCCTTATATATGTGGGAGCTCTACCTTCACGGCACCAAGCGGATATAGTAACCACAGGTGCATATGAAGAACAGGTGCTTGTTACCGTTTTTCAACAGTGTATATAAGGTGCAACGGTTCCTCTAGGAGGAATCAGCAGCGAATGAACATAAAAAACAGAGTATCAAGGTCTAGAGGACACACCGTCAGTTATATCAACGTCTAGACGATACACCGTCAGTTATATTTTATCCAGATGAAATGAACTGAGAATTTCTGCTTACCTTATAGCAGAAGAAAAGTATAATGTTAATCTGTTTGGGAAATTTAAGACACTATCGGTTGTGGGTACCAAAGGAAATATCTTGAATGCAACAGATAAGATGAAAAGAAGTGGAAAACTTTATGTTTCCATCACTGAACATTCCATCACTGAACATTGGAAGTATCACTAGAAGTGTCGCTAGAAGTGTCGCTAGAAGTGTCGCTAGAAGTGTCGCTAGAAGTGTCGCTAGAAGTATTACTAGAATTGTCACTAGAAGTATTGCTATAACTATCACTATTACTCTAACTATCACTATGACTCTAACTATCACTATGACTCTAACTATCACTATGACTCTAACTATCACTATGACTCTAACTATCACTATGACTCTGACTATCACTATGACTCTAACTATCACTATGACTCTAACTATCACTATGACTCTAACTATCACTATGACTCTGACTCTAACTATCACTATGACTATAGCTTTCAATAAATATACTTTTTACTAGATAGTATTTCAAGACCACACAGTATTCTAGACCAGATATCTAAACTAATTAGTAGATACTAGATACTAGGCTAGATACCATACTGTTTTAGATTAAAATATACAGAATCAGTGACTTCAAAGCTATTGATGTGGTTCGTATTCTCTTGTAGTCGTTAAACCAAGGATACTACAGACAAATACTGCAGAGAAATACTGCAGGAAACAGACTATCAACAGATTTGAGAAATATTGACAACTACATACATCGATGTTCCTGAAAAGGATTGAAATTCCAAGAAGGGAGCAAGCTAGTAGAATCATGATACAGAATAAGGGACGATGCCGTGATTGTGAGAGTTCTTAGTATAACTTAGATACAGCAAAAAATAACCTCTTCAGTTTATGCGTTAGTACATAACAAAGCTCAACAGGTTATCGTAACCGGAATCTAACACCTCCTATTAGATCCACCATATGCAAGGCCCTTTATATGCAGGTATTACAAGGCCTCTCAGTCTGATTATTACAATGGCCATTGCATACGCCGTATCAGGGACATCGGCCACTGTTGTATGAAGTATCGTTGTATGAAGTATCGTTTTATGAAGTACTATGATGGTCCTTTCGAATATTCTAGAACAATCCTTACCATTTTTCTAGTGGAAACTTTTTCAATATCACGTTTCTCTCGAAGTTATTTAAGCCACTCCCGGTTCCTCTCTTTGAGGAACCATCAACGAACATAGCTTTAGTTTAGGCATAAATGTATTGAGGAACATAACATCTCCCCAAAAAATGACCATTTAGACCCTTGGCCTAATTTAATATTTTGTATTTCCACTCTAACAGGGCTATAATTGGTCCTTTTTTTGTATTGGGAGGACTGGAGCCGCGGCTTGTTGGAAGGAATTTAGGTAGCTTATTCCCAGACAGCTGTCTAGAAGAATGTTCCCCAGTAAGCCTTGAAGTTGAGGCTGGGTTGAGGGCACAGCCATTTTTCCAGTAGGGGCCCACAGTTGTTGGAATCAGAAGGAAATGCGCTTCCAAATTTTGGGTCCTGGTACTGGTAATTGTAAGCAGTGTTATTGTCCAAGTGATGGTAGTTTTGCACAGGGATCACACTGAGGCTGGATAGCCGAGGAGGGCCGTTCTGAAATCGGTAGCAAATGCATTTGCCAACCATGAGAATTCTGAAGCGGCTTGGATTGAATTTCGAGCCATATTCCAGAATCCAAGGCTTTCAAAGGCCTGGTTGGAAGTGCCAAAGTCGCAGCCTTCGAGAGTCTGGTTTTGGTTCACTGTTGGAGCAGTAACTTGTGGCTGTGGGTACTATTCCTGATAGGTTTCAACGGGATAGGAAAGGCCAAGCCCCGAAGTACCATTATCAAAGCAGCCATTGCCATTGTTGATATTTTTTTTGGCAAAGCTTTGAGAGTCTGGAGGAACGTGAACGTGAGTGTAGATAGCACCTTGGTCGCTCCAGTGAGTTTGCAAGACAGAGTATTGTCATGAGGAAGTCCCCGATGATCTGCAAGTGGACTGTGGTGTGCAGCGTCATTGGAGTTGGGGTTTTATAAGTCTGGAATTTTTAAAGATACCAAAGTAGAGAGTAAATCCCGGGCCAGGTTTAGAGAAAACTGGGCTTTTTTCGGCGCTCAGTTGTGAGAGAAGGCTCTCTTGCGGGTCGCAGTATGGTGGTTGCAGACCCATTGGGTGCGAAACTTGCGCGCCTGATAATAGTCTACTAAATATATAATAGTCTGTTAGATCCAAGATGGGTGGAATACAACCCATATAGGTATTGAGCTCACGTGCTCAGTTAATCGGGAACTGATGCTACTACGCTCCTTTTGGGTTCACTGTTACTATACCCCTTTTGAGTTCACTGTTACTACGCCCCTTTTGGGTTCACCATTACTACACCCCTTTTGGGTTCACCATTACTACACCCCTTCGGCTACCTTCCGGTAGACTACTTAATGGAGGCCTATTCCTCTACCTGTGGAATCATCAACGAATATAATTTCGATTTGCGTGCATACTGGCTTGAGGTGGGTGTCTGTCACTTTTTGTGTAGCCAAATCGGCAGCTTCTTCTTCTGGCCGAAGAGGAAAAACAATTTGATATCATTCCCGGAGACGACGATTCTATGATCATCGAAAAGCTCATTTCAGGTTACTTGAATGAACACTTTCTGATGACGGGCTCGCTTGAGGAGTTGGAAGGGGCTAGGCTAAGTTGGACCACAGTGCACCCAACGAGAGGTTCGGCGTGGTCATCGATGGTGATGCCTTGAAGTTGGCCTTGGGAAACCCAGACATCCAGCGCAAGTTCTTACTCCTCTGCAAGAAGCAGTGTAATGCAGTGTTGTGCTGTCGCGTATCGCCGGCTCAAAAGGCATGTGTGGTGAAAATGGTGAAGGACACGCTTGATGTCATGACCTTGGCCATTGGAGACGGGTCCAATGATGTGGCCATGATCCAAGCTGCAGATACGATCCAAGCTGCAGATGTCGGAGTGGGAATTGCCGGAGAAGAAAGAAGACAGGCGGCGATGTCGTCCTATGCGCTTAGCCAGTTTATGTTTCTCATCAAATTGCTTCTTACGCATGGCCGTTAGTTCTATAAACGGTTCGCGGAGATGATCCCCAGTTTCTTTTTCAAGAATATCCTTTACACGCTTGCATTGTTCTGGTACAGTGTTTTCAACAACTTTGACGGTTCTTGCTTGTTCGATTTCACCTACATTATTTTCTACAACTTGGCATTTACGTCGTATTCATGTTGTATTTACGTCGTATTCATGTCGTATTTACGTCGTATTTACGTCCTATTCACGTCCTATTCACGTCCTATTCACGTCCTATTCACGTTGTTGCCGGTGATTTTCTTGGAGGTGTTTGACCAAGACGTGGATCTGAAGGTGTCGATGTTGGTACCGCAGCTCTACCGGGCCGGAATCATGAGGACCGAGTTTAAGGGGGAGAAGGCGTTCTGGATCTTTCCGTTCGATGCCGTGTATCCAAGGTGTATCTTGTTCCTAGTGTCCACGCTAACCTCCTTTCGATACTTAATATCCCCGAAATATTTCTTAAGTACCGATACAACTCGGAGGGGGTTCGTGAGACCTTTTTAGTTTATCAACCTGGAACCTCCAAGGATGCTATTGAGTTACCTACCATTTACGTCGACGGCCAAGTTTGGCTCGTTGATCTGCATTCGCAAGTTCCTTCTACGAATTGCGTTATAGGTCCTCTTTTACGGTTTTTCCCAGAAACTCCGTTCCTTCCTCCCATTAATGTTAATGCTATAGTTACATCGGGATCGAGGGAGCCTCCGTCAAATTTAACATCGAGGGAGTGGCATATCAAACTTGGACACCCCGGTCTTCGTGCTTTTCATGCACTCAAGATCATATGGAACATCCCTGATTTGATTCAACATATTCCTTTCCTTCTGCTGAATGTGAACCGTGTGCTTTATCTAAGAGCACCAATCGTCGTCCTCGGGAAAGCACTAGTGCCAGACTTTTTGAGATTTTGCATGTTGATCTTAGTGGTCCCTTCGATACCCCTCCTGCTCACGACAAGTCACGCTACTTTCAGTCGTTTGTGTCGTTCTTCTTCCCGTATTGGGCATACAACACGACGTTCCAGTTACTGAGCGGACGAGGAGCATACCACCGGTTTTGGCTCGGAATTCTAGTGACCTTTGTGTCGTGTATGAGTGCCAATCTCTGTGTCGTATGAGTGCCAATCTCTGTGTCGTATGAGTGCCAATCTCTGTGTCGTGTATGAGTGCCAAGCTTTATGTCGTGTATGAGTGCCAACCTTTATGTGTTGATGCACCAGTACCGGTGGGACTACCTACCTCTCGTTTCTAGCGTTCTTGTTCTCCACGCTCATCTTATTTGGATGGACGGGAATCTGGATAGCCGGCACGTGGTCTCTGGAGTTCTACCAAAGTGCAAAGGTAGGTGATCTTCGGGCTGGGAATGTTCTGGGCCCTCTTTGTGGTGAGCGTGGTTGCGAGATCGATTTAGGACACGAACTTTGACATCATCGAAATGGTCTCGATGAATTGATTTCGTGCTCATGGATTGTACTGAGGCATGCAATACTGGACCAGAACAGTTGAGGGGGAAATTGATCAACTCAACTGCTCCGAGTCCAACTCCGCAGTGATTGTATTAGTTGTCATCAAGATCTGCATGGCAAATCCTTGGATATCGTTAGAGTCGTCTGCAATGGTGTTGGAGAGTCAGTGGAGCATATCCTTTAACATGTTCTGGTCCATGAAGGACAAGAGCGACCTGAAGATTTGGAACGACCGGCATGCAATGTGTCTGACAGCACATGTGGTGGCCCACTTCAAGGAGATTCTGCCCCAGTCATTTTGGAGCTTTGGTATACCACAGGCGTGAAGAGCTCAAGCACATTCCTCACCATCAAGTGCATGTTTTTAGGCGTGATACCATTTCGCTTGTCATTGTTCAAGAGAATCTAACAGTAGTACACTAGTAGTAGTAAAGTAGTACACTAGTAGTAGTAAAGTAGTACACTAGTAGTAGTACACTAGTAGTAGTACACTAGTAGTAGTACACTATGATCTGGTGTGAGTGTAATGTATAAATACATGGTAGAAATTGATTGTTACAGGTTCATGGTACTTGTTATTAATTACTCTGTTTAATACACTAAAAATATATTTCTTAGAGATACATGGATCTGCTTCTCTTTTAGTACTGAATGTATAGAACCGTGGAAATACGAATACAGAGTGCAACGGGACTTTAAGCTACAGTAGACTATGGGAAGTCATAAAGCATTACGACACTATGAAACTGCTGGCTATTGTAGAATATTATACGAGACACAGTATACTAAGGGAAACATCGGGGGGTATCAGATAACAGTAGATTATGGGAGATATAGTATTTGAGGTCGTGCGCCCCTCATAAGTGGTGCAACATAATTTAGCCCATACCACACCCTTAACCATACCATCTCATTTGAGCACACCAATACAATATACATACATTTATACACATTTATATACATTTATATATATTTATATACATCTGACATATCTACATACATCTAACACATCACACATCACACATCACACATCACACATCACACATCACACATCACATATCTACATACATCTATATATATTTGAGTGTGTACGTATACAATGTTTTTCAAAACTATTTAAACCACACTAGCTAGCAAAATTCAACAAACCAATAATTCAAAAAGTTTCGGACCCGTTCGCACTGTGTTTCAAACCAATTTTACAAAACTATTACACTTAACTTATTACACTACAAGTAGTTTAAATAGACTTAAAGAGTAACTAGTACAAAACAATTGTGGATACGGGGGGCACGTGCAATTTCTTATATATATACTTCTTTGCTTAGCAAGAATAATATGAATGATTACATAACCCCTAATAAGTTATTGTATAAAGGATAACAAGGAAACCAGTTCAGTTCCGTTCGTTTTTCACCCTTGATTGGTACTGCAAGACTTCTGTCCCAAATGTAGTATATATGAGGCAATCGTCCAGATTTAAGATTTGATAACATTGAATTCTAATAAAAGTTGGTGTGAAACATTTTGTCACGCTGGTTTGAATCGTTTTGCCACGCTGGTGTGAATCGTTTTGCCACGCTGGTGTGAATCGTTTTGCCGCACTGGTTTGAATAGTTTTGAAAAACACTGTATATGTGAGCTTATATTTTTGGTGTACGGGTTCACGCGTTTATATATATCAAGCGGAGCATAATCAATCTCCAGAACATGTCGCCACTGCAAGAACTACCGACCGTTCAGAAACAAAGAGAAATGAGTGTGACCACTTCGTCTGGTCATTTGGCCAGTCACGTGGCCTCTACCAACTCTTCCCCCTCCTCCTCCTCCTCCTCTTCCTCCTCCTCCAAACTCCAGCCCATTAATCGGTTCCGCAATATGCGGAAACTTAGTGATTTTGAGGTGATCAAGAAAATCGGTCAAGGTACTTTTGGAGTGGTTCAAAAGGCAAAAGATCGTCAATCTGGCCAGGTGGTTGCTTTAAAACAACTCATCAACCATTCGGCAAAAGAAGGATTTCCTATTACCGCCTTACGGGAAATCACCATCCTCAAGAAGCTCCATCACGCCAATATCCTTAAGATCATCGGCATGATCCACGAGGAGCCCAAGACGGCATCCAGACAAGATTTGGTATCACAAAGAGGCGTTTTTTATACCATTTCGCCCTACATGAGTCTGGATTTGGTGGGTTTGCTCCAGAACCCTGCTATAAATATGACTCAGCCAATCATCAAGAG
This sequence comes from Metschnikowia cerradonensis, assembly GCA_002370635.1. Classification (NCBI taxonomy): domain Eukaryota; kingdom Fungi; phylum Ascomycota; class Pichiomycetes; order Serinales; family Metschnikowiaceae; genus Metschnikowia; species Metschnikowia cerradonensis. The sequence continues at coordinate 64,808 of NKZD01002034.1, read as the reverse complement.
CCTCATGCTCCAAATGCTTCAGGGAATTGAGTATATCCATGCTCAGAAATACCTCCATCGGGATATTAAGGCTGCCAATATCCTCCTTGACCCTCAGGGCGTGGTCAAAATAGCGGATTTCGGCTTGGCCCGCTTATACCACGGGAAAACACCCGTGAAGGGCAAAGGCCCGGGCGGAGGAGAACGCAATTATACTGCTTTGGTGGTTACGCGGTGGTACAGACCTCCCGAGTTGCTTTTGGGTGAGCGGAAGTATACTACCGCCGTGGATTTATGGGGAATGGGGTGTGTCTTTGGCGAACTTTTCACGAAAAAGCCCATTTTGGTGGGTTCTTCCGATGCAAACCAGGCCCAGCTTATTTTTGACTTGGTGGGACCTCCCAATAAGGCCACGTGGCCCGATGCTTCTCTCCTACCCAACAAACCGGACTTGAACATTGGTTTGACATGTAAAAGAAGCCTTGAGGCCCGCTTTGAGCCGCTCATGGGTGTATTGGGCACAGATCTCTTAAGCAAGATGCTTACGCTAGATCCTCATCAACGGTATAACGCTCTGGATGCTCTAGACCATGAGTACTTCCGAACGGACCCGTTGCCGGTTTCGCCCTCGGAAATCCCCAAGTACGAGGAGAGCCATGAGATTGATAAGGAGCGGTTTAAGCGCATGAGGGCGGCGCCGCTGGGGCCTGCTCCGGTATCCAAAATGCCCAAGATCGACTCACGTCTGGCTCTGCAGATCCGTACCGGTGACCGTCCACAACCTGTTCGGCCTAATTACTAGGAATTAGGGTTTGTGAGTTGATTTTTTGAGTGGTGAAAGTTGGTGAAATTCATTGAAAATGGTGAAAAGTGATGAGAAAATACTCAAAAATCTATGGAAATGCATTGAAATTTTTGGGAATGCTTAAAATGGCTAAATTTTGTTGAAAAAATCATTGAAATGGCAAAACAAATCATTGAAATTATTGAAAACAACTTAAACTGTTTGAAATCATTGAAAGTGATTGAAATTATCGAAAATTATTGACATTGATGAAGTTTAACGTCAAGAAAGACCCCAAAAATTGGGTCAGAGACAATACTTTTATGCCATTACAGACACACAGATGCAGATCCAAGGCCGAAATATCGGGAAGGGCCTATAAGCTTCAAGCTTTGAAAGATGCACATACTGAATATGGGGGGGGGGATCCAAATGTGAGAAATCCTTTAATAAAGACATTCCGTGCAGCACAATAAATGTGCAGCTAGTTCCCATTTCTCCAGGATTCCTCGTCTATCGTTCAATCCATGCCATGATAGATGAAGTGGAGTTACGTCGAAAAAAGACCAACATAATGCTAACCTGCTGAATTTCAGAAGATGTATGTTTATTGTTACTTTTTTCTTGATTACTGGATAAATACAGAGACTGGCAATCCAATGTTACTTGTCCTATCACAGCGGTCAATAAAGACTAGAGCTCTGTATATCTCTTTACATATCCAGTCTCTAATTGTCAGATCTGCCATAGGTAGTGCTCTACCTGTTGATGTATTATGAAGCCTCTCTGCCTGATACTAACAATGTCCCTCTGTCTACTTTGTCTACTCTGTCTGCAGTCGCCTTAGTACTGCATGCGCTAAGTGGTGAGCGTCGGTAAACGGTGCTGCGAGCCGGATCCAAGAATTCGGCAATTATACGCCGGACTGCACGCTCGTATAAAACATATTCTTTCAACCCACATCAATCAGTCTTCCAATACATAATAATATTACTATCTCGATATTTTTCGTCCTGCACAAAGGTCTCCCCATCATACAGAAACGTACATACAAACATAAATGTATATGTATAAATTTATGCATAGATCTATATACACAGATCTTATAGATTTTATAGATCAAGTGAGGGGGGGTTTCAGGCATGCATATAGACGGGCAGATTTTCTAGATTAGATGGGCCCGCGTCCTGCATCGCGGGCCTCGGATCCGTCGTGCTTTGCAGTTGGTGTTTCCCCCGGTTTGCAATTCCCCATGCATGCTGACACTCACTTATATGTACGGCCCTGCAACTCCCCCAGCCCCTATATGTGGACTATAAAAGGAGACCGTTTCCCGCACCCTTTTCCCCCTCACCAGATTTTATAATGGCAGCCCTAGACGACTACTTCTCCGTGCAGGTCTTTTTTATTGTGCTAAGGGAGACCATTGAGCTGGCCATCATCATCTCCGTACTCTTGGCTTTTCTCAAACAGAGCTTCCTGCCTAAAACGGATCCCAAAACGGAAATTCGTGCCGAGGTGGATGGCGTCCCCCTGTCTGTTACCTTAAACCAACCTGATGATGCTAAACGCCAGAAGGAACTCCGCAGACTTACGTGGCATATTTGGGTGGGCGGCTTGTGTGGGTTCCTTGTGTGTTTAGTGGTTGGGGCCATTATTTTGACGGTGTTTTATGTGGTGGGCAATGATATATGGGCCCTTACTGAACACTATTGGGAATGCGTATTCTCGATCCTCGCCAGTATTATCATTTCCGTCATGGGCATCAAGATCTTGCGCGTGACCAAAATGCAGCAAAAGTGGCGTTCCAAATTGGGCAGGGTCATGAAACAGTACTCGAACATCGAGAACTCTTCGACCCAGGCCGCTTGGTCCGAGCGGAACGCCATGTTCCTTCTCCCCTTTGTTACAACCCTCCGTGAAGGTCTAGAAGCCATTGTTTTTGTGGGCGGAATTGGCATCAACGACAACACGTCCATTTGGTCCATTATTAACGCCACAGTTTTGGCTATGGCTATAGGTACCTTGGTGGGCATGGTGTTGTACCGGTCTGGAAATACGCTCTCGTTGCGGGTGTTCTTGCTTACGTCCACATGTTTTCTCTACTTGGTGGCGGCAGGCTTGTTTTCCAAGGGGATCTGGAACTTCGAGCTCCAGCGGTTCATTGATGCATGTGACGGCTTTGATGTTAGTGAAACGGGTCACGGGCCGGGCTCGTATGATATTGCCACCAACGTGTGGCACGTGAACTGCTGCAATGGAGAAATCCCCGAGGATGGAGTGGTCTGGATGCTTTTCACTGCCATTTTCGGATGGACAAATAGCGCCACTTACGGCAGTGTCATTGGATATAACCTCTACTGGGTGGTGGTGATTGCAGTTTTTGCTTCACTTGCATATGAGGAGCGCAAGGGGTACTTGCCAATTCCGCTTTCGTGGCAGAAGAAGAGAATGGAGAAACGCAACTTTATGAGGCTCGAACCTGATCAGAATCATAGCCAAGACAATCAGGACAATCACATTCAGGATAGTCCCATTCACATTCAGGACAATCAAGATATTCAAGGGGCAGTGCGTGGAAGCGTGGATTCAACCACTCCTTTGAAGACCCCTTAACTTACAGGTTAAGTGCAAGATCGATAGAGTAATCCAGGCAAGTCTGGTAATACAGGACCAAAAAGGTCAGTTCCAGGTCAAAGGTCAGTTTAAGATCAAAGGTCAAATTCAAGACTATAAGATCATTTCCAAGACAAAAAGGTCGATAGGTCAATCCCAAGACCAAAACTTAATTCTGTCGATTGTCAATTCTGTCAATCATAAGGTCAAGTCTAAAACCTAAAACCAGCAGACTACTTGCTTTCATCAGCATTATATGGTCGTGTTCATTCATTATGGAGGTCGTGTCTATATAAATATGATGGCTTGGCTTTAAGCAGGATCATCGAACATCTTGTCCACAGAGCTTCCCAAGTACACCCTAAGGGTCTTCCTGGTGGCCGGGAGGATTCTCACCCTGACCAAAGGATCGGACGAGTGGGTGATTCGTTCATATGCCTGAAACCGGTGGCAGCCGCCAAACGCAAAATAATACTTTTTGCCTTGTTCCTGAACAAGAAACACATCGATCGGGGGCAACTCGCCTGCGGTGATGTCTTCAAGTTTGCAGGTGGCAGACTCTGCAGGCAAGCCGTTAAGCGTGGAGGCCATAGCCTCGATTTTGGCGTGGTCCAAGACGGGCGGAATGGGTCTTCTAATTTGGCTCAAGGGCACGGTTTCCGTTTTTAGGCCTGAAGATTGCAAAGACATTTTAGGTTTTTTTTTTGGTTTGGGATAGTGAGAAGTGACTGGGATCCAGCAGTGCTTTTATACCTTGAATGAGTTTATAAGCAGAGGGTCTGGCCCTGTATATGCAGGTGCTTATTAAAGTGCGAAAGCAACAGTTGCGAAACGAAAAAAAAAAGAACATGAGAATGCGGAATTTGAGTGGTGAGTGAAAAAAAAAATTATTAGGGTGGATTGGTGGGAATTAAGAGTGACTGAAAATTTTGAAGATGATAAAATTTGAAGATGATAAATTTTGAAGATGATAAAATTTGAAGATGATAAATTTTGAAGATGATGAAATTTTGAAGATGATGAAATCGTGGGATTTGGTGGGAGTGGTGCAAGTGGTGCAAAAGTATAGCTTCATGTTAATTTGAGCCTATTTTTAATCCATGAAACATTTCCACATCTTAGACTTATATTCAAAATCCTGAATACTACTTGTGATGAGTCGAGGGAACTTAAGGGACCTTTTAGAAGTACCTGGAGCTAGATAACTAGTAAAGCCAGCGTATTAGAAAACCATACTAGTTGAGTGGATTGAGACGTTTTAATACATTATAACGATAACTAAGTTGTTATGTATTAGAATCAATCAGATCCAAAGGAGTCAAAAAAATTGAGTATTACAAAGTAACCCTCAGACTTTGGGCCTAGACTTATGGACTCAGAGAGTTATGACTTATGACTTATGGACTCAGGCTTATGGACTTAGACTTATGGACTCAGGCTTATGGACTCAGACTCAGACTCATGGTACTAAGCTGTAAATCTTCTTAGTGGAGTCAATATTGTCTAGAGGCCATATTAAGGATCCACGCTTTTTAGTAGGCATTTGAGTGGGCATTTGAGTGGGCATTTGATAGGCACAAAAGAAGAGACTTTATCAAAGACCTATTCTAAGGAGATTCTGGTGACTGTATCTGGAGTTAAAGTGAAATTACGGTATACTCATCAGTATATTTACATTCAGTTCATTTGTTGTGAGAAGGATAAATAGGACATTATGAGTCATAGACTTCTGGACATTAAAAAGCTTGTGGACCTTATAGAGCTAATACAATGTATGCGGAATTATAGACTTATAGTACTCGACACTCATAGACGTGAGACTAAGGACTCATAGACTTGAGACTAAGGACTCATAGACTAAGGACTCATAGACCCCTTGTTAGATTCATGCGTAACATTCAGATACTAAGTTATTTTTATTTGTTGATGATTACCCAGAGGGCATCGGGTTACTGAAGTAGTTGATAGCGGAGTCAACGGGTCAACGGGTCAACGGATGGATGGTCCTGATTGGCAACTCTCAGTGTAACTGTTACGTTCTTTATAACGTGTGTTTGCCTAATCTTGTATTCGTTGATGGTTCCTCAAAGAGAGGAACCGGAGTGGCTTATATAACTTTGAGAGAAACATGGCATCGAAAAACTCTCCACCAGAACAATGGTAAGGATTGTTCTAGAATATTGACACGGCGTTTGTAATGGCCATTATTACGATCGGACAGAGTAGGGTTCATAATACATCTATAGACAGGGTCCTGTCTATGGTGGATCTAACATATACCACTACACCACTATACCACTACACCACTATACCACTACACCACTACACCACTACACCACTACACCACTGTACCACTATTGTTATACTTTGGTTACATCAGATACTCTAGTTACTATGTTCATTCGCCGATGAACCTCCTAGGGAGGAATCTGAGGTGCTTATATAGTTGTAAGAGAAGGTGCGCTCTGGTGGCTGGCTGGTGGCTGGCTGGTGGCGCTCTAGTTTAAAGGCCTTATACAAAGTATTAAAGTATCAAAGTATCAGGAAGAGAGGCTTCATAATATCCTAAATAGGTAGCGTAGTGATCTATGGCGGATCTGACATGGATAGTGATGATATACTTAGAAGACACTAAAAATAGTTTCGTTCAATAATGATTTAGAAGTTACTAAAAATAGTACCTCTCTATTGTATTCCTACTGACTACTACTACACTACACTATACTACTACACTACACTATACTACTACACTACACTATACTACTACACTACACTATACTACTACACTACACTATAGATCCACCATATGTAGTGATCTACCTATGGAGGTATTATAAAGTCTCTCTGCCCGATCCTAACAAGGGTTATTGCAAACACCGTGGCACAGCTCTCGGCCATCGCAAATGATGAGCTGTCTTTAAAAATGCCAGAACAATCCCTACCATTGTTTTGGTAAAGAGTTTTTCAATGACACGTTTCTCTTCAATTGTTATATAAATCGCACTGGATCCTCTTCCTGAGGAGCCATCAACGAACAAATTAGATAACTTAGTACATAACGTTCAAAAAGAATCTAACACTATTCTAATGACTACAACTGTAATATGGAACACTAGACCTTTACTGTACTACTGACTACTCACTACTGACTATTCAACTGACTATTCAACTGACTATTCAACTGACTATTCAACTGACTATTCAACTGACTATTCAACTGACTATTCAACTGACTATTCAACTGACTACTTACACTTATAAGACTCACTACTGACTACTGACTACTCACTACTGACTAATGCATACTAGTACTATAGTATTATACTTTTCTACTCTATTCTACCACTATAATTCTCTGAAACTTCTCTTACAAAGATTTAATTACGACGAGTGTATACCCGATGCCCAGGTGCCCAGCTATGACTGTATAACAAAGACCTAGGCCGCAATCTACACAATATCACAGCAACCAACAGCATCTCAGCAACCAATAGCATCTCAGCAACCAATAGCATCTCAGAATCACTGGATCTAGAGTTTTCACGAAAACAAAGATCCATACCGGGATGCAGTGTATCAAAGTAGGCTGGATTTTGCATAAAACAGAAGATTGGTGTGGTTGTAGATGGTACAGATAAAGATTATCTAGATAATCAGAGATGGGGATCAGGAGATCAGAGACAAACGTATGCCTGCATATAGGCGGCGCGCATGCACGGTTGAATCATTTACTGCGGACAGAAGGGTGCATCGAGAAGCTTTTGTGCAGGTGCGCATGCGCGGCACCACCGAGACCGGTTCCCAAAAATTTCGCCCGTTTCTGTGTGTCCCCGGTTCTCCTCCCAGCTGTGTATCCCCGGAACTCCATGGTACCCCCGGCACAAATATCTATACTACTCTAGAATCAGTACTTAAGTCCCAGTACGGAACCAACCGGCATATTGCTCGTCATACACCACCGTCATAGATTAGACGCAATCTTATCGTGAACACCGAGCCATCGTGAACACCGAGCCATCGTGAACACCGGAACTCACCTGAAACTCACCCGACACTCTCCTAAAACTCACCCGAAACTAACCTAAAACATCACCACTCAATCCTCCTCACCCAGCGCCACCCAACACCCCACCACAACACCCCACCACAACACCCCACCACAACACCCCACTACAACATCACACTACAATAGTCCCTTAATCTTCCTTCCTAATAATCTTAATCAAATCCCTAATAATACCCTTTTTATACCCCTATTTTTAATACCCTTTTTTAAATACCTTTCATGCGTGTTCTACTACTACTACTGGTTTTTTTCCCGCTCTTTAGCAGCTCGTCGTGGCCGTTATACATTTTGGGCGTTTCGTGGATCTACTTGACCTACTACTATGCACCCGCGCAAGTCAGCGAGAGTGCACCCTTCAGCACATTCCCTCCCGCCAAGATCGCGTACTACTCATGTTCGCAGCTCGCCCCACACTCCCTCTTTTGTCCCACCACAAAACCCACCGATTCCCCCTTTACACAGGCGCTTGCTTGTTACTGCTCAAACAAAGATGCCTTTGCCACCATGGCGTATTGTTTCCAGGAGGGGCATGAGCACCAGGTCCAGGGGTTCTTGGATATGTGTAATGAGAATGTGAATACGTCATTGGGAATGGGGGACTTTGAGAGTGCATTGAAGTATTATTATAGTTCAAACCCTTTAAAAGTTTTGGAACAGGAACTGGAGAGTTGGGAATTAGAACTGACTAATCAGGAATCAGAAATGACTAATCAGGAATTGGAGGAGGGTCTTCAGGAATTGAAGGAGGAAGTTCGGGAATTAGAGGAGAGAGACCAGAAAAATCAGAAGGATCGGAACAACCAGAATGTTCAGAATGATCATGACTGGCAAATCGACCAAAGAAATTTGGAATTAGAACAGACGAATCTGGAAATAGAAAAGTACCTGAATGATTTGAATGATCAGAGAGTTCATAATGACCTGGAATTGGGACTGAGGGGTCTGGGATTAGAAGAGACTGATGTGGAGAGTCTGAAAGTCCTGAAAGACATAAAATACCAGGATGATCTGGAAATCCAGAGAGATCTAGAATTGCAAGAGACTATTCTGGAGCTAGAACAGAGGAATCCTGAGTTAGACGAGAGAGTCCTGAAGGTCCTGACAGTCTTGAAAGACTTGAAAGACCTGGGAGTAGAACAGGGAAGTATGGATTTAGTTCAGACTAATCAGCAGAGTCAGAGAGTGAAGAATGACCAAAGCGAACAGAATGAAGAAAATGAAGAAAATCACCTGAATGGCCTGGAGACAATCCAGAAGTACCAAAGAGACCAGGAAATAGACCAGACTAATCAGGAAAGTCAGAAGGTCAAGAAAGTCCATGATGACCTGACAGAGCTGAAAGACCAGGAATACCACGAATACCTGAATGGCCTGAAAGACTTGGCAATAAAACAGGCTAGTCTGGAATTAGAATTGACAATCCAGTACATAGAGGAGAGGAATTTGCAAAGTTGGAAAGACCAGAGGAATCTGAAAAAGACCCAGGGAAAAGACCAAAGAGAGGAAGCTCAATCTCTGAACCAGAAAAGAAAACAGATTGATCTGGAGAAAGTCCAGGATTTAGGAAAGATTGATCTGGAAAGAGTGCTGGAACCTCTGAAAAGTAAAAGCATGGAATCCCGAAGAAGACTGAAACACCAAAAAGACCAAGATTTAAAGACAGTACTGAAAAGTTTGAGTCTGGGTCTAAAATGTCTAGATCTGGAAAGTGAATGCCTGGGTCCGGAACTGAAACTGGAACTGGCTGTGGAAAGTCTTGGTCCAAAAAGAACACCCACTCATTTAGGAGTGAGTGGCCCCATCCGCCTTAATGAGTCCCAGATACTTTTATTCCGAGACTCGTACGACCAGTTCCTCGGAAACTATAACCGGTCTATCACTTATGGCTGGTACCTTAGTTTATTCTGGGCCCTTATCTTTTTGGCCGCCGGAATCGGAAACTGGACCAAGGTTTTGGTTCCCAGAGTGTATAAACGAATGACTGGCCGCTGGTCTCGGGCCTGGAGATCCCAGGTCTCGTTACCTGCACTTAAAGGCCGGGATAAGACGTCTGAAACGCCGTTTTGGGGTATACTTGATTTCTTGGCACCCACAAGAGCAGAAGCACTCATTCTCTCCGCGTTTTCGGTCTTAACGGTGATTCTATGTTTTTTGAAAATCCGGTTCGTGGAAGGAGGTCCGTTTTTCAAGACGAAAACCCAGGCTTTCATGCGCTACTATGCCGTCCGGTCTGGTACTTTGGCCAGCTACCTTCTCCCATGGTCGGTGTTGTTTGCAGGCCGGAATAACGTGCTACAGTGGCTCACCCGCTGGGACTACTCTGTGTTTGTGATGTTCCACCGGTGGATCTCGAGGTGGATGGTGCTTCTTCTTGTGGTGCACTCCATAGGTTATAGCAGACACTTGTTCAAGGTGCAGATGATAGAGGAGTACGTATGGTGTGGAGTTTTGGGCACAGCTTCGGGTTTAGCCATACTTGTGCAGGGACTTTTGGTGCTCCGGCGAAAATGGTACGAGGTGTTCCTAGGCCTCCACATAGTCTTGGCTGCTGGCTTCATGGTGGGTGCATGGTTCCATGTGAAGGACCTTCGCTTTTTGGCCTTCTATTACTTCTCCGTGAGTCTCTGGGTGGCGGACCGTCTTTTCCGCATGCAAAGACTTTGCCAGTTTGGGTTTCCCGTGGCCCAAGTGCAACTTTACGAGGATGATACTTTGAAGGTGAGCGTACCCATTCCTCGTGGGTTCCAGGTTGAAGGAGGAGGTCATTGCTTTGTTCATTTTCTCCGCTGGTCGTGTTTTTGGCAATCACATCCGTTCACCTATACTGTGCTTGGACACAAGATGGTTTTCTATGTCAAAGTGAAGGATGGGGTCACCCGGAGCTTGGCCAAATACCTCTACTCGCACCCCACAAAAGCAGCTCGAATTCGGGTGGCCGTGGAGGGATCCTATGGAGAAGCCACGCCTGCGCATCGCTACGACTCCAGTGTTTTTGTAGCTGGAGGGAATGGTATTCCAGGAATCTACGCAGAAGCAGTTGAAGTGGTGGACAGTCTAAGAAGTCCGAGAAACGATTCAAGAAGAAATAGAGGAGAGGAGAATGGAAGGAAAGAGATTGGAGGAAGGAAGGTCAAGCTTGTTTGGGTGGTTCGAGAGTATGTTTCTGCACTCTGGTTCTATGACGAACTAAGCATGCTCTCTGGACTTCCCATAGAAGTGGATGTCTACATCACCAAGCCTGGAAAGTCGGTTGCTGGATGCACCGATAAAAGTCGGCTTCTTGAGAATACCTTCACGCATAAGAACTACCAGAGTGTGAAGTCTACTGAAAACCAGCTCCATGTCAAGTTGCCGCACGTGACGTTCCACCATGGGCGGCCAAATATCCAGCAATTGGTGGATTCCGAGGTCGAGCTCAGTCCTGGATCCACGTGTTTTGTCACGTGTGGCCATCCCATCATGGTCGACCAACTACGGGCCGAGGTGGTTCGAGTGGTTGGCCATTCCGAGAAGAGGGTCGATTACTTCGAGCAGTTACAAGTGTGGGCGTGAGCAAGGCCCATTTGATACCCTTGAGACGAGATTCTCACTAATACAAATACCCAGATCAAGGGTCAAGAGTCAACGAGATGGAGGAGATCTAATTGCACTCTTTGCCAGTCAATGAGTAGCTAATCATCTGCCAGTTGCTCCCAGAGTGAAAACAGAGTGAAAACAGAGTGAAAACAGAGTCAAACTAGAGTCATACAAAAGTCAAACCAGAATCAAACCAGAGCCAAAGAAGATTGTTGGTGACACCAATGGTCACTTTGGTTTGGGTATCAAGATCGCCAAGGAAGTTGCCTCTGCTTTCAAGGCTGGTATTATCATTGCCAAGTTATCCATCATCCCAATCAGAAGAGGTTACTGAGGTAGCAACTTGGGTGCTCCTCTCCTTGCCATGGAAGGTCACTGGTAAGTGTCGTGGCAGCGGAGGTTAAAGAGGTGAAAGTGGGAGGTAAGAAAAAGGACATGACACCATAGAGACTGGTAGATGACAGAAGACCATGGACGTGAGACCATAGACGTGAGACCATGGACGTGAGACCATAGACGTGAGACCATAGACGTGAGACCATAGACGTGAGACCATAGACGTGAGACCATAGACGTGAGACCATAGACGTGAGACCATGGGCAGGAGAATATATATAATGACTATAGAGAGAGTACCTACGCTATAGAGAATAGAGAATAGAGAATAGAGAATATAAAGACTATAGCACAAGAGAACACAGAACAGGAGACTATAGAGACAGGAGACTATAGAGACAGGAGACTATAGAGACAGGAGACTATAGAGACAGGAGACTATAAGAGAAGAGAACACAGAACAGAGACTATAGAGAGTATACTAGTGGTAGAAATTGCATAGTAGCGTACAGTATAGGATAGTATAGCGTAAAGTAGAGTAGAGTAGAGTAGAGTAGAGAGCATTAATTAGTACATGATAGTATAGTATACTCATTGATACTGTTAGATCCACCATAGGCAGGGCCCTGCCTATGAAGGTATTATGAAGCCTCTCAGTCCGATTGTTACAATGGTGATACGGCGTTTGGCCATCTATGCACGAAGTGCTCCGATGGCTCCTTTCAAATATTCCAGAACAATCCTTACCATTGTTCTGGTAGAGAGTTTTTCGGTTCCACGTTTCTCTCAAAGGTATATAAGCCACTCCGATTCCTCTCTTGAGGAACCATCAACGAATATAAGAAGTTAGGCATAGATGTATTAAAGAACATAACAGATACTCATTGATCAAACAATTGATCCACCTATTGATTTTCTCATTGATAAGGTAATGGTTTCATTAATGATTGCAATAATTCTAATGTCATTGATGACTCATTGTTGATCTCGTTATTGATCTCGTTATTGATCTCGTTATTGATCTTATTGTTGATCTCATGAAAACTAATCTACAGTATAGTATAGTGTAGTACAGTATAGTATAGTATAGTGTAGTACAGTATAGTATAGTATAGTGTAGTACAGTATAGTATAGTACAGTATAGTATAGTATAGTGTAGTATAGTGTAGTGTAGTATAGTATAGTGTAGTATAGTATAGTATAGTATAGTGTAGTGTAGTATAGTATAGTGTAGTATAGTATAGTATAGTATAGTGTAGTGTAGTGTAGTGTAGTGTAGTATAGTATAGTGTAGTATAGTATAGTATAGTATAGTATACTACAGTATAGTATACTACAGTATACTACAGTATATTATACTACAGTATAGTATTGTTATGTTCTTTATAACGTGTGTTAACCTCATCTTGTATTCGTTGATGGTTCTTCAAAGAGGAACCGAAGCGGGTTATATAACTTTGAGAGAAACATGGCATCGAAAAACTCACCACCAGAATAATGGTAAGGATTGTTCCAGACTATTCGAAAATTCTAAAAGGCCATCATAGTACTTAATACAACAATGACCCTGATACGGCGTTTGCAATGGCCATTATAACAATCGGACTGAGAGGCTTCATAATACCTTCATAGGCAGGGCCCTGCCTATGGTGGATCTAACAAGTATAGTATAGTATAGTGTAGTATAGTATTGAGAGGTAGTATTGAGGTAGGATTGAGGTAGGATTGAGAGGTAGGATTGAGAGGGGTAGTATAAAATAGAGTAGTAGTAATGGATTAAAGTAGTGCAGAATGTTAGTAGTGATGGAGTAGAGTAGTATAGACTAGATTAAGATTCTATAATGTATAGTTCATATCTATATCATCGATTCTTTGTCCACATCCTCTAAGCTAGTCCAGTCCATAATGCAGTCGGTAATCAATAGTCCCTAGATCCACTATGGTCAGGGCACTACTCATAGAGGAATTATGAAGCCTAAGCCGTCTGATATAACAATGGTCATTCCATAACGTCATCTCCTCAGTCACCATGGTATGCATAACGTCATTTCCTCAGTCACCATGGTATCCATAACGTCATCTCCTCAGTCACCATGGTATCCATAACGTCATCTCCTCAGTCACCATGGTATCCATAACGTCATCTCCTCAGTCACCATGGTATGCATAACGTCATCTCCTCAGTCACCATGGTATGAAGCAAAAGGTCAGAATGTTATAAGCCCGAAGTATCAGGGTGGAATGATCAACCCGTAGTACCAGGATGAATATAAAGAGTTTTACCACAAGGCCTTATCAATGATTGGTTGACTAGGCGACCCCAGTGCCAACTACTAAAGTAGCCCGATTTCCTCCTTTTGAGGGGTAATTAACAACCAATAATGATAACTTAGTACATGAACGTTCCATAAGAATCTAACAATTGTGTATGATAGTATTTACACATTCACAGATTTACTCATTTTGTTACATTCTGGTTACGTCCAGTACTCTGTTTTGTATGTTTTGTATGTTTATTCGCCGATGGTTCCTCGAAGAGAAAGCATCGCACCTTATATAGACTAGTCCGGCATATAGCAATGGAAGTCGTATTGAAGGCCGAAGGCGCCTCAACATCTGATCGACCAGTGCAGTCTTCAACATCCACTACCCATGGTGGGTCTAACATTTACTCATTTACTCATTTACTCATTTACTCATTTACTCATTACATTTACTCATTTACTCATTACATTTACTCATTTACTAATTTCAGAGTCATTTGTAGCGCAGTTTAGTGTGGTGTATAATATGTGTGCATACTCAGGTCCATGTTAGAACTTAAAGCAAGTCGTTTGGATATTTTAAACAAGTTTCTATATCAGATGTATAATCAAATACTATTATATGACTTAGAAAAAACCCCGAGGATTAATCTAATCAGGCGAATCTGAAATGGACAACGGCAACAATGCACAGGAGGATACCGTGGATTATGGTTTCGGAAAAGTCACCAAGGGTGTGGCTTCGCCTTACTTGCCTTTTGGTGGTGGAAGACGCTAGCTCTATATACTTTCTTGCTGCTTCGGCTTCGGATAACCCTTGAGAGATTTCCTAAAACAGTTAGCCTTCCGAATATGATTCATCATGACGAATCCCACTGGTCCTTTGAATTCCCAATTGGGAGTTCTAAATGGTGCATGCATCTATTGATATGCACCTAGCGGCTCATCCTCATGATGAAGTTGTTATTGTTTGAGGCTGAGCCTAAGTTAAGCTTCTCTAGTAGAATTCACTAACACTAAGTACTCAATCCAAATGCTCGTAGGTTTATTCCTAACAATCCATGATATTTTTTATGGGTAAGATTATTTCTAACAATCCATGATATTTTTTTATGGGTAGGATTATTTCTAACAGTCTGTTAGAATTCTTATGCGAGCTGAGGCTCTAAGCTATAAGCTATCTTCGCAAGGTGGGTAAGCTTCTAACGGGCTTCTAAGTTAATCGGAACTTCCAGGAACGATGACCTAACGATGACTGTGTATTCTGAACGGCTACTATTAGTAGGAACTCACCCGAACAGCGTTATGAGTATTCTTAGTTAATTGATGATATCTATATTAGACTATAACTATCTAAGATTAGGTAATGGAGTTCCCCTGTTCTAAGCTAGGATCTCGCCCCCTTTATATATTTGGCGCTATCGGGGATAGCTGCATAAAAGCGGGATTATCTGTAGAGACTCTTAAATGGGGAATGTTATTCTCGAGGGGCACTGCCGTGGCCTATGGTGAACTCAATTGGGTAGATTCCATGTCTAAGACAGTCCATAGTATGGGTACTTAGTCGGGTGCGTACTATGGGTGCGTTCTATGGGTGCGATTTCATAGTATTTATAGTATGGGTGCGAATATTATAGTGAGTGCGTATGGGGCGAACGGAAATAGCAGTCCTAAACACAAAATACACATTGCAAGATCTATTATGGTTAGTTAAACTGCATATAAACCAAAAGAGTCCTTTTTTTTTCATTGACGATGTTTTGGAGGTTTTTTCATCAATTTCTCATTTTTAAGACCAGTTTGTAATTTTGTCAGTAATTGACTACTCCTCAGAATATTTGTAAAGTGAGAAACACCACCCTTTCATTTCCAAAACCAAGCAGAAAATACTAAACCAAACCATTATAAAAAGTTCTAGAAAAAGCATCAAATTACTCTTCATACCTCCTTCAAAGAGTTTAAAAAAAATCATTGATTATCATTGGTTTTATATTGCCATTCCTGCATATAAACCATTATCAATTTATTGTTACAGTGACATGAGGAGCATATGCAGTACACACACCTATGAGCAGGGTACTTAGGGTTCCATTGTATCAGGCATGTCCATAGGGCACAAGCCCTCATTTCCCTTGACTGCTGTCCTAAATAGCCGTTCCCAGTTTTTACAGTTGTGCTCTACTTATTGAACTTGCACGACCTCTTCCTATATATATATGAGAAAAAAGTATATGAGATATTCTTCCTCTCTAAGGACCTTTATTCTAACTTCTCTCTACAGACTAGATAATGAATATATATTGTTACAGAAATGTCTCTCACTGAATTATCTCAAAGGATCTCCTCTAAGGAGTTCTATGAAAAGGTAAACAGATTTAACCCTATGCTGACCGTACCCTAACCCTATGAACCCTATGAGGGATGGATCCTCGGTGAGGCCCCACTCCTGCAGGATCGGAGCTATTCTCTCAGTGATGTACAGTGTTTTTCAAAAGTATTCAAACCAGCGCGACAAAATGTTTCGTACCCCTTCGCACAATCTTTCAAACCATATGGACAAGTTGTTGTATACAGGATAATAAGGAAACCAGTTCAGTTCCGTCCGTTTTTCACCCTTGATTGCTACTGCAAGACTTCTGTTCCAAAAAGTAGTACCATATGAGACAATCGTCCAGATTTAAGATTTCAGAATATTGAATTCTAATAAAAGTTAGTGTGAAACATTACGCCATTTGGTTTGAACCATTCTGTCTTTTTGGTTCGAAACATTTTGCCGCGCTGGTTTGAAACATTTTGTCACGCTGGTTTGAATACTTTTGAAAAACACTGTATCAGAACAGAAGTCCAAGAACTTACCATTCGCTATTCCATAAAAATTACTCCACTTGTCTTTGTCTTTGTCGTTGTCTTTGTCTTTGTCGTTGTCTTTGTCTTTGTCGTTGTCTTTGTCGTTGTCTTTGTCTTTGTCGTTGTCTTTGTCTTTGTCGTTGTCTTTGTCTTTGTCGTTGTCTTTGTCGTTGTCTTTGTCTTTGTCGTTGTCTTTGTCTTTGTCGTTGTCTTTGTCTTTGTCGTTGTCTTTGTCGTTGTCTTTGTCTTTGTCGTTGTCTTTGTCTTTGTCGTTGTCTTTGTCTTTGTCGTTGTCTTTGTCGTTGTCTTTGTCTTTGTCGTTGTCTTTGTCTTTGTCGTTGTCTTTGTCTTTGTCGTTGTCTTTGTCGTTGTCTTTGTCTTTGTCGTTGTCTTTGTCTTTGTCGTTGTCTTTGTCTTTGTCGTTGTCTTTGTCGTTGTCTTTGTCTTTGTCGTTGTCTTTGTCTTTGTCGTTGTCTTTGTCTTTGTCGTTGTCTTTGTCGTTGTCTTTGTCTTTGTCGTTGTCTTTGTCTTTGTCGTTGTCTTTGTCTTTGTCGTTGTCTTTGTCGTTGTCTTTGTCTTTGTCGTTGTCTTTGTCTTTGTCGTTGTCTTTGTCTTTGTCGTTGTCTTTGTCGTTGTCTTTGTCTTTGTCGTTGTCTTTGTCTTTGTCGTTGTCTTTGTCTTTGTCGTTGTCTTTGTCGTTGTCTTTGTCTTTGTCGTTGTCTTTGTCTTTGTCGTTGTCTTTGTCTTTGTCTTTATCTTTGTATTTTCTCTTCTGACCCTTTTCTCCTCTGGTCCTTCCTTTGTAAATGATATTCTTCTGGCCAATTTCCCTTTCGTCCGATAAATTTTAGTAACTTGATCCATATTCTTCATCTCTAAGAAATGACTGTACACGGGGCGGGATCTGTGAACACTAACTTTTGTTCACGCCATCCGAAGTGAGATTCTAACAAGGAAAGAAAAATCGGAGATTGCAAGGTTGGATTATCTTAAACTTTTTAAACCTTTGTTAATGATTTTAGTAATTGCGGGTTTAAAAGATGGAGCAATTAGTCGTTGTTGTGAGGATTTGGTTCAGTACTTGACATCACTGGTGTAGTTTGGAATTGGGACTTAAATAGGCTTTTAGGAAAACAAATTCCTGTATAATACTATTTATTTGTGGAGTTCTAGTCAAATTGGGGTGGTGAGAATTTTTTGCGGTGGTGGAATTGGCGTAGTACTACTATGGGCATATAGTACTAGGGGGTGAATGAGCCGCGTGTTCACATTGGCGGTTCCGGAAGCGGTGAATCCTTCCTTGGAATACCTGAAGCATGATGCAGAATCAGTGGCAAATCCGCGGCTGGAATTACCGATTTGGTCCTGAAATGACCGATCTTCTTTATTTAAAGTGCATGCCAGTTGCGCGTGGTTACAGTTATACGAGGTCGCTAACCCCCTAATTCCGATGCATATGCACCTTTCGGTGCTCCGAAAAACTTGTTTCAGCTTATTTCTGCCCTTTTCACCCCTTAATACTTTTAGGATCAAAATAAAATTTATAGGGTGTGTCACGGATGACCCCTAAAACCCCCCTATCCAGTCAGATTTCCTAAGAAAAATCTGTAGCGGCCTCCAAACCAATTTTATTTTCATGCACGACAAAACAATTCCTCTTGAACAACCAGAAGAGAGTCCTTTCATACTGAAAGCCTTTATGGCCAAGTTGGTAAGGCACCTCACTAGTAATGAGGAGATCGTCAGTTCGAATCTGGCTGAAGGCAATCATATCTTTTTTTGCTAGCTTTTTTTCCTGGAGTATGACTAGTATTATTTCGCACCCATCTCTATTTTTCGCACGCATCTCTGCTACTCATAGTTCGCGCACTATATACATGCGCACTCTTCGCACTCTTCATACATTCGCACTCTTCATACATTCGCACTCTTCATACATTCGCACTCTTCGCACTCATTACACACTTCGCACACTCCCAACTATACACTACTAACTATACACCATGGAACAACTCCGACTACCTCCAAACCTAGCGACGGATACCACACAGCATGTGCCCCGAACCGCAGCGCAGAAGCAAGTGTCAGCAGCCGAAATCCTTACGGATGCCCACGATTCACGAGCATCGCAGTTCCAGCGGCCGAAGCAGAGCATCCAGGACTTGGAGGAGCTCCGGCTGTACCAGCTAGCCAAACGGCGGGACTACGAGCAGCAGCTCAACAAAAACAGGCTCAATTACCCGCAATGGATGCGGTACGCCAAGTGGGAGCTTGAACATAACCAGGATTTCCGGCGGTTCCGGCTGATCATGGAACGGGCGCTAGAAGTGGACGCCAAGCACGTTCCGTTCTGGGTGCGGTACATTGAGTATGAATTGTTGCACCAAAACGTTAACCATGCCCGGAACTTATTGGAGCGCGGCACCAGCATTCTCCCGAGGGTCGATAAACTATGGTACATCTATGTGCAGACGGAAGAATCCATTGGCAATTTTGTGGGTGTACGGCAAGTGTTTGAACGGTGGCTCAAGTGGAAGCCTGATGCGAATGTATGGGAAACGTACATATCGTTTGAACAGAGGTATAATGAGGAGGGTCACGTGCGCTCGATTTACCTCCGGTACGTGGCTGAAACAGGCCATTGTGGCGTATGGCTCCAGTGGGCCCGGTTTGAGGCGGGAAAAGTGGCTACAGATGAGCAGGTAGCTCGCACCAGGGGTGTTTTTGAAGCTGCCGTTGATTACGTCATGGAGAAAAAGAGAGAGGATACACAGGAAAAAGAAAGAAGGAGGGGTATAAAGGGAGATACTAATATGGACCAAGAGAGGATGGAGGATATGGAGGGTGTACAGGGAACTATACAGGAAAGTATGAAAGTAATGGAGGGAAGTATACAGGAAAGGAACGAAATACAAGAAAGGAACGAAATACAAGAAGGGAGTCCCGGAATAGACTCTGATTTCATTCTGTTGATGGTGCTTTGGATCGATTGGGAGTACTCGCAGGGCGAGGAGGAGAGAGCCAAGAGCATCTACCAGAAGGTGGTGGAGTCGGAACTTCTCAATAAGGAAACTAAGGTCAAGCTCTTGGACCGGCTCGATATGAAGGCCTTGGAAACTGACCAATCAGCATCTAGCATGACCCAGAAAAGACTACGCTATGAACAGGTGCTAGCGGCCAATCTGCAGGACTACGATACATGGTGGGAGTACGCCAAGTTTGCCGAGAAAACGGAGGGCGTGGGGCGGTGTATGCAGGTGCTCCAAGATGCTACATCCACTACCCCCACTGATACGTATAAACTGGTGACGTGGCGGAGATATGTTTTCTTGTGGATCAAACGGGCGCTTTATATGGAGTACTATGTGCAGGACACTCAAAAGGCTCGTGAGATTTGGAAAAGTGCTCGCAGCGTGGTTCCCCTTGAGTGTACATTTGGAAAGCTCTGGGTACACAGTGCGGAGTTTGAACTCCGTAACGGGACCCCAAAAGAGAATGCCCATGTGACTGCATATAGAAAAACCATGGGGGCCGCCATTGGCCAGTGTTGTGTGCAGGTACCCAAGCCCAAGATCTTCAAGCTGTACCTTAATTTTGAGTTTATGCTTGGAGAGTATGCGCGGGTGCGGAAACTCTATGAAAAATGGGCCGAGTTGGCTGTGGCGTGCGATGCACAAAAAAATTCCACCAGTGCTGTTTCGGTTTTCCACGCCTATATTTCGTTTGAAAAAGAGCTTGGCGAATCCGAACGGGTGATTGCACTTTATGATATTGCTTTACTGCAGATAAGCAGTGTTTTCTTGGACGAATACGTGGCCTTTTTGAAGGATGAGTTTAGGTATACTGCGGCACGTGACCTACTCCAGAAATCCATCACCAATGCACATGGCTGGATCCGTTTGGCGCTTTTCGAGTCGACTATTTTGACGCTGGACCAGATGGACTTGTTGCAGGCGGGTGAAGGTGGAGAATTGCGGTTTGAAGTTGGGGCCGGCCACGTGACTGCCTCCAGACAAGTCTTTGAGCAAGGGTACAAGGAGCTCAAGAGCAAGGGAGACGGAAAAGGAGCCAACGAGCTTCTCGATTCGTGGAGGGAGTATGAGTTGACTCATGGAACGGAGGAGCATGCAGAGAAGGTGGAGAAGAGGAGACCCAAGCAAGTGGCCCGGCGCCGTATGCAGGATGGAGTGGAGCAAATGTATTACGAGTACGAATTCCCTGAAACCAAGCCTGATTTGAGCAAATTTTTGGCGAATGCAAAGAAATGGAAGGCGGGGGAATAATTGTTAATAAATGTATGTTAGAGCTTGGACAGAGGACAGACACAGATTGAGATTAAACAGAAGACAGAAGACAGAAGACAGAAGACAGATGACAGATGACGGATTAGACGAATCAGGATACACTTTGGTGTTATAGCAGAATGATAAGAATACTAAGCTAAGCTACCCACACCAGTAAAGCAGAGCTATCAACCATCGAGCCATATCATCCCACATCACGTAAGAGCAACCATATCAGTATAAAATTTCCATACAGTACCATATCAACAGGATCAGTATAATCAGTACAAAAAGTACTAGATCACATCAGATCACATCATAGCGGTACCATACCATAACATACCATAGCAGTACCAACAATATCAACAATAGCGACAGTACGATACCACAAGATATAAACACCATACCATATCAGTCCATATAAGTATTAGTCCATATGAGTATCGAGATTGGCTTATCACATCAATAGTATCATTTCATCAGTGCCAATAGTACCATATAATACCGTATCAGTACCATATCACATCATAACCATCATATCAACAGTATCATATCAATAGTACCAACAGAACCATACACGACCATCATATATCATAGCATATTAGCACCAAAACATACCATACAACTTCATGCAAGTATCTTGCCAACAGTATCAGTACCATATTCCTGCCAAATCCCATTCCCATACCATATCATATCATATCATTTCAATAGTATAAGATCAACAGTATCACATTAACAGTATCACATTAACAGTATCAGATCAACAATACCAACACTCAATACTATCATGTCAATGGTACCAAGACAACCATATTATCAACAAATTTCCATGCTATACCATATGATTTCATATCAGTAACAGCACCATATCTCAACAGTATCATATAATATTACATCATCACAATAGACCAACTTAATACCAGCCTAACATACCAGTTAATATACCGTAATATATCAAACTTAATATGTCATCTTAATGTATCATCTTAATGCATCAGCTTTGTTTGATATGTATCATTAATCGCACAAACCAGTGGCAAAACCAGTGGCAAAACCAGTACTAAAACCAGTACTGAAACCAGTACTGAAACCAGTACCACATAACTTTCAAATCAGATCAGAATCACATCAGAATGAATTTATTTCACTTCTAGTTTTTGGAACCCCCACGCAAGGTCAACACCAAGTGGAGCGAAGTGCCCGGCTGAATGCCCGAAGCCTCTACACTAGCATCGTCATCCAACTGCGAGCCATTAAAAATCAATCGTTGCTGTGCGGGTGGAATGCCCTCTTTTTCCTCCATCATCTCCTTGATACGAATCACACGGTCGCTGGGCTCGACGTCCACGGGGATATCTCTGCCGGTTAAAGTCTTGACTTTCACTTGCATATTGAAGAGAAATGGATGTGGGGAATTTAGGGAGCGGAATTAAGGGAAATAAATTAAGGGAAATAAATTAAGGGAAATAAATTAAGGGGAAGAATCAATGGTGGAGAATCAAAAGATGGGTTCTTGTGCTGTGTGTGGATTCCGGTGACATTCCAGTGCGAGCCGGTCACGTGAACACCATCTCTGTCGAAGTTGGTCATCATCATAAAGTCAGTAGTATAGTATACGAAAATATCAAAACATCAGATATCAAAACATCTGAATTTTATAGTAATAAAAAACAAAAAAAATTGACAAAAAAAAGATTGCAGCACCACAATTTCACACATGGTCTCCCACTGCATTACTCACTGTGGCCCTAAGGGGCTTGACTAACGTTGATCGGACGGGAAACAGTACTCTACCCTTGGTATGGCCGCAACCGAAAATGAATTTTGTCACATTATCAAACCTGCTAATGTATTGTACCTGCTATTGTATTGTACCTGCTATGGTATTGTACCTGCTATTGTATTGCAAGTGTGAGATAATAATTCAAAGAATTCATTGACTACAGCGCATTCTTTAATAATGTTTATAATGTATCAACACTAATGGTTCACGCCGTTGACAGAGGTTTTGGAATCGCCGGGGATGGCTGCGAGGGTTGTGGAAGAAACACCAAAGATTCTTCCGATTCTAGACAAAGTTTTCTTCCACAAAAGCTAAGGAAAAAAAAATTATGAGAGGTCTGTACGAGATTTTTGGAGGCTGGAGGATGTATACGAGACTGGAGAGTATATGCCATAGGTTTACACGAGCTTAAGCGGCTTAGGTCTTTGGTTGTTAGCGAGACGAAAACGGTTACGGGTCGTAGCTTGACGGGATTCGCAGGTATCATTAGTCCTTGTACATTTGATGGTACGTCTTGGTACACGGCATTGCCGTTGTTGCCGGCTTGGTTTTGGTTCCTATGGTGTCTCCTATGGTGTCTATGGTGTCTCCTATGGTGTCTATGGTGTCTCCTATGGTGTCTATGGTGTCTCCTATGGTGTCTATGGTGTCTCCTATGGTGTCTCCTATGGTGTCTCCTATTCTGTCTCCTATTCTGTCTCCTATTCTGTCTCCTCTGGTAGGTTCTATCATCAGGGGAATCAAGACAGATGATAGGAGACTGGAGCAAAAAGACAGTAGACGAAAGATAAAAGGCAGACGACAATCAAAGCCAGGTATATTGAATCCAAGGAGACAGGAAATGATAAGATCAGGAAATGAGATGAAGATGAAGTCTAGGATATTATAAAAGCAAGAATACACAGTCAAATGAGACAATGACTCAATGAATAAACCCCACGGACTCCTCCATATGATTATTCAAGTTGGAGAAAATTGATTCAAATCAAATATAATATAAAGAGGCAAAATCTCTCTCTTGGTCTTCACAAATTATGTTGATCAATCGATAAGGTCTTCAGAGATATAAATGTCTTGGTGACGACGGGATGTATGCGAGGTTTAATTCGAATGAGGATTTCCTTTGAATTGACGTGGAAGGTTGCGTATGGAGCACGTATTCTCCCACGGCTAGGCGAGACAGCCCGTCTTGGTTATGATGGAAGTAAAGACCAAGTTAAGTCTCAATCCATCTTTCCTGAATCTCCACATAGCCATTCGAATGCTAATGTTGGGTAATCGAAAGGTGAGAGTCCACATGAGGAAAGGTCAAGATGGACTGGAACATAGAACTTGTAAGTTGGGGTCCACTACTGAGGTCCATGATCTGACTGAATTGAAGTAGGGGACCGTAGAGGGGAGAGGAAAGTAGTTGTAGATGAGTAGGTCAATCATGGGTTTGGCAAAGAAAACATGTTACCAAGGGTAAAAATCCACGCAGTTAGTGTCAGATCTACCATAGTGTTCTACCTATTGAGGTAATATGAAGGCTCTTTGCCTGATACTAACAATTTCCATTGTATAAGGCCTTCTAGCCAGTCATCTAGCCAGCCATCTAGCCAGCCTTCTAGCCAGCCTTCTAGCCAGCCTTCTAGCCAGCCTTCTAGCCAGTCATCTAGCCAGCCTTCTAGCCAGTCATCTAGCCAGCCTTCTAGCCAGCCTTCTAGCCAGCCTTCTAGCCAGTCATCTAGCCAGCCTTCTAGCCAGCCATCTAACCAGCCTTCTACCAGGCAAGAATAGAAGGCGACACGTCATATAAATAAGGGGTCAGTGAGAGGTGTCGAAGCGTCTGGCGCACGTAGAGCCTTCTGACCAGCATGGAGAAGAGATGAGTGTAGCGAATGCCATATGTCTTTAAGCTTCCCACAAACTCGGCGTAGTTGATTCTTGGATGGCCGGTCACATGGGCCACCGACAAGTACTCCTTCTGAGGAGAATGGAGCGCCGTGGCCACCACCACCCGGGCCACGTGATCCACCGGCACCATGTTGATAGTATTGGTGATGTCGGGGTACTGGCCCAACTCGGCACATCCCTTCAAGAACCTCAACAAGAAGTCATCTGTACTAGAAGCTCCAGTGTTGGAATATCCTGTGACATATCCTGGTCTGGTTATGCATCCTTTTAACCCTCTTTCTCCGGATTTTCTGATGATGTGCTCCGCTGCCCACTTTGGCCATACCCAGTGCCCAAACCAGTGGAGGAGCCCATCAAATCGTCACTTTCGGCAATACCAGCCAAGCCCTTTGCTGTGAACTCGTCTGATGCATTGAAGTAGTATTCGGTATCGAGCGTAGACGTTGACGGCACAAATGAAAAGTACTTGGGCTTCCCTGTAGAGCACAAGTTCATCACATTAATGGTACCGATGACATTGGCATCTCTCAAAGTGGCATATGGGTATACCCAGTGCACCATGGCTCCGTTGTAGATGATCACGTCCACGGAGTTATTGCACGAGGTACCAGGATGACCTACTATAGTATACTGTACCATACTATTCCATATACTATTCACCATGATTATAAGTATATAGGTATGAAAGGTTCAAGTACATATCAGTACATGTCCTGCATATAAGCGCTCCAGTACCTTAGTATTTAGTAACAACAAGTATAAAATTAGGTTCAGTATTGGTTTCAAGTATAAGTGCTAAGTTCAGTATTCAGTAATAAATAAAGTTATTAAGTTCAGTATTAAGTCTCAAGTTTAACTATACAATCCTCCATGATTCACTATTTACATTAGAGCTTGACGTCCACATGCACTAATTTTATATATATATTTACCGGCACATAGAAATCGGCCTTCTCAATCATCTTGCTGAAGTCCTACTGTTACTCGATAATGAGAAAAGATAGACGTACTTGAAAAAGGAGGATCTTGAAATACTGACTGGCAGCAGATACTAAGGAGAGAACAGAACAGAGTAGAGTAGAGTAGAGTAGAGTAGAGTAGAGTAGAGTAGAGTAGAGTAGAGTAGAGTAGAGTAGAGTAGAGTAGAGTAGAGTAGAGTAGTGTAGTGTAGCTACAAGGTGCGACTTTACTATAGGCCTATATACCAAGGCCAGTGCACACTAAGAAATGAACCAAACAAATTTCGTGAAACATCAAACATGAAGCATGAAACATTCATGAAACACATCTGAAGCAATTCTGAAACAAGTCTGAAACACGCCTGAAACAATATGAAACACCCATGAAACACTCCTTAAACACTCCTTAAACACTATAAAACACCTTAAAACTCACATGACATGAGATGAGCGCGAAGATATCATCATGCTACCTACGCCGTACATCCGGAACCTCAACTCCAAGGTCTACGAGCCAGCAGAAGACTCGTTTCTCCTTTTGGATTGTTTGGAGCACGACCTTACCAGTCTCCAGAAATTTCAGTATCCCGTGGTATGTGAGATTGGTGGTGGCTCCGGTATAGTGTCGGCCTTTCTCCGCATGAATGTGTTCCCCAACGGCACGTTTTTCGCCACGGATGTCAATCCGGCGGCGTGTTTGGCCATAGTTGAGGCCATGGCTTCGGCTTCCTCTTTGGGTTTAGCTGATGTATTTCAGATGAGTCTTACGCTGGCATTCCGCCCACACACGGTGGATGTGCTCGTGTTCAACCCTCCGTACGTGCCGGCCGACAGTGTTCCGGAGTTCCCCAAGGATGCAGATGATGATGAATGGCTTGACTTGGCGCTTTTGGGCGGTTCCGATGGCATGGTGGTCACGTGGCAGGTTCTAGACCGCCTCCATCATATTCTCAGTCCCTCGGGCGTGGCCTATATTCTCTTCTGTGCCCGGAACAACCCGGAAAAAGTGCAGGCGGAGATGGAAAGAAGGGGCTGGGCTGTTCGTCTGGTTATGACCCGTAAAGCCGGCTGGGAGGTGCTTTCCGTTTTGGAGATCCACCGTCAATCTTAAAGGGACTAGGAACTTATGGAATAGGGACTAAAAACTCCTAGAGACTAGGAATTAAACTACTAGAGACTAGGGACTAGAAATACTAGGGACTAGGAACTAGAAATACTAGGGACTTCTAAGGACTAGGAACTAGGGACTAGAACTACTGGGGACTAATGACTAGAGAATCCTAAGAGATAAGAACTTAAGGACTAGGAATAGAACTAATAGGGCTGGGTACTGGAACTACTAGGACTAGAAGGAACTTAAGGACTACTAAGAACAAGGGACTAGGAACCAGAGAGTAAGGACTAGGAACTACTGGGGACCAGATACCAAGGAGTGGAGTGGATACCAACACATTATACCATAGGATTGCACATGTCCTATTATTGTGAAGCAAGAATTACTGGTTATTCAGTGATTCCATTCCATTTACTAACGGTCATCCCCTGGTCCTTCGGGATGTCCGCTTGCAATAAGTTTCGAGTCTTTGGCGGTGACCAATCTTTGCCACTTTTGCTTGGTGCCTCTTCGGGGTACATGCACTCACGTCCTTGGTGTAAGCAGTACTCACAAGCTGGTTTTCCTTCATTGCACTGTGGTTAATCTCAGATATTTTTTTGAGCCGGCATTTGGCCGAACATTGTTTCTCCCTTCTGTATTGGTATACGTTAGGAGATCAATCCAATGGTGACATTTTCCGTCTCGACCCGGAGAATCGAGGCTGAGATCAAAGTCGTGTGTTTTGATGATGGTTCCTTGACAACGTACAACCTCATGATCAAGGCATACACAGATATTCTGAAGGTGCTCCACGACGAGGAATGGCGGTACCTCTTAATCTCTGTCCATTCCTATTTAGTACTTTTAATCTCTTCATATGTACTACTTTTTATCCTCTTCATAGGTATTATTTGTTAGTATTTTATTCCCGTTCCTCGCCCATTCCTTGCTTATTCTTCCTATTTAACCCATTCCCATTCTCCCATCACTATTCCTGCTCCTCTTCTATTGAGTACTTTTATTCCCATCGCTATTAATTGTATTTCTTCCATTCCTCTTCCATTGCTCTTCCATTTCTGTTTAGTACTTCTTAATCTCTTCCTATGTAGTACTTATAACTGCCAACGACCTTTTCTTTTTTGAAAAAAAAAACATGGCTATCTGATAATCATGTAAAATGTAAAAGTATAGGAAGACTTTGAAAGAAGTTGTGTAGGACTTTGGGATTTGTAAAACAATGTTTATATCATATTAGTTGTATATTCGAATACTATAATATAATTTAGAGGGATCGCTCAGGATTCATCTAATCAGGCGAACCTGCTAGTTTTATATATTTCCCTTGCTGCTTCGGGTAACCCTTGAGGGATTTCTAGAAACAGTCGGCATTCAGGATATGAAACATCGCAAGATGTGAAACACTGCGATGAAACATTGCGATGTTTCACTTTGGCCCCGGAGAAGTCCTTACCAGTGGGTTCTCTCTGGCGCGGGTATACCTCACGCGTCCACTTGCATGGTGCCTAACACCCAGTATTTAAGTCTCCTTGAATACTAACCTTCACACCATCTCATACTCATGAGTGGTATGATTTGAGGCTGAGAGAGCCTAAGCTAAGCGTGGTTGCCTGGATAAGCGTGGTTGCCTGAATAAGCGTGGTTGCCTGAATAAGCCTTGTTGGTAGAATCCATTGACACTAAGTACTCAATTCTAGTGGTCGTAGGATTTTTCCTAACAGACTTAAGGTAGTTGAAGATGAAGAGAGAAATGTCCAGCAACAGCTCCACAAAGAGGAAGACGATTACCACGATTTCTCAAGACGCATCCAGGTGGACAAGTTCAATATCCACACACAAGTGGGAGCCCAACAACTTCTTCAGGAACAACTCCAAAAGGCCAAACGGGATGCAGACGAAGTGACCCAGACCATGGTCAACGGTCAACGATGTGCAGGAAGTCCTAGGCCCGTTCGGAATCCCATACATCACAGCACCCATGGAGGACGAAGCATAGTGTGCCAAATTGTACCAATTGGGTTTGGTGGACGGTATCGTGACCGACGATAGCAATTGCTTTCTTTTTGGCGCTTCCAGGGTCTACAAGAACATGTTCAACCAGATACATGTTTAAATGTCCTAAATGGATCAAAGAAAAAGTAAAAATGCATGTGAGTTCGTGTTGGAGCTAGTATTTATCTTCAAGTGCTACATTAACTCCAAATCTACATCTACATCTCCCTCTACATCTGCTACCAGTGTCTAGACACCTAAAGTACCTAATCTTATGATACAGACACTGACACTCCATCAAAAAGTAGAATACTGAATATTTTATGGTTTAGATGACTGGTTGATTACTTGAAAACTCCCATAAAGATTCATTCCACTGGTTATGAGCACCGCCATCATACTTAACCTTAAACACACAACTAGTGTCCCCATGATACTGACATTTCCATAAAACCATCATAAAACCATCATAAAGCCATCATAAAGCCATCATAAAACCACCATAAAGCCATCATAAAGCCATCATAAAACCACCATAACAACCACCATAACAACCATCGTAAAACCACCATAAAACCATCATAACAACCATCATAACAACCACCATAACAAATACCAAAACAACCATCGTAAAACCACCATAAAACCACCATAACAACCATCATAAAACCACCATAAAACCATCATAACAACCACCATAACAAATACCAAAACAACCACCATAAAACCACCATAACAACCACCATAACAAATACCAAAACAACCACCATAACAACCAAAACTTTCAAAGAGGATAAACCTTTAAGAAATAAAATATGTGATGTCTCAAATAAAAGATATCATGAGTAACACCACTCCTAGAATTGGTGGTACACCCATACACACTTTTTGGGGCTTTAATTCACCCATTATTTTTCAGTTTTAGAAAATTATAGACTAGAAAAAAAAGAATCAAACATTCCAAAATCGGAATCACTGGAAACTGACAAAAAGAGAAAAAGAGAAATTCATCTTGTAGGTTTATATAATATGTCACGTGACCACTCACTCACGCACCCACCCACACCCCATCCCTAATTCTGGAGCTTATATCTAGTTCCGATACTTTTACCTTTTACTCTCTTCCTAAGAAGTACCTCTTAATCTCTTCACATTCCTGTTTAGTACTTTTAATTCTCTTCCATTCCTGTTTAATTCCTGTTTAGTACTTTTAATTCTCTTCCATTCCTGTTTAATTCCTGTTTAGTACTTTTAATTCTCTTCCATTCCTGTTTAATTCCTGTTTAGTACTTTTAATTCTCTTCCATTCCTGTTTAATTCCTGTTTAGTACTTTTAATTCTCTTCCATTCCTGTTTAATTCCTGTTTAGTACTTTTAATTCTCTTCCATTCCTGTTTAATTCCTGTTTAGTACTTTTAATTCTCTTCCATTCCTGTTTAATTCCTGTTTAGTACTTTTAATTCTCTTCCATTCCTGTTTAATTCCTGTTTAGTACTTTTAATTCTCTTCCATTCCTGTTTAATTCCTGTTTAGTACTTTTAATTCTCTTCCATTCCTGTTTAATTCCTGTTTAGTACTTTTAATTCTCTTCCATTCCTGTTTAATTCCTGTTTAGTACTTTTAATTCTCTTCCATTCCTGTTTAATTCCTGTTTAGTACTTTTAATTCTCTTCCATTCCTGTTTAATTCCTGTTTAGTACTTTTAATTCTCTTCCATTCCTGTTTAATTCCTGTTTAGTACTTTTAATTCTCTTCCATTCCTGTTTAATTCCTGTTTAGTACTTTTAATTCTCTTCCATTCTTCTCTTCCTCTGGAGTACTTCTACCGTTTTCATAGGTAGTAATTTTTTTCCATTCCTACCAAGTTTTTTTCCATTCCTAGGTACTTTTTCCATTCCTGTTTCATATATATATATATTTTCTTTCATTCAATGTGATACTCTTTTTTTTCCATTCAATGTAATACTCTTTTTTTTCATTCAATGTAATACTTTTTCCCATTCCTAGTCCCTCTGTGCCATTTTTTTGTCGATATTTTGCAGCTACGCGCGAACGGCAGCGCACAGAAAAAAGTTTCAACCACTTTCTTTTACACTATAATGTTCGCCTTATGGTAGACCAATATACCCGTCCTCCACGTCCCGGCTGAAAAGAACAGAAGAATTGAAAAGTATAGAAAACGCAAAGAAGAAAAAAAAGAAGAAAAAGAAGAAGAAGCAGAAGAAGCCTTGATTACAGGTCCACCTCCAAAGAATACCAAGTTCCCTTTCGTGTACCAAGTTCCCTTTCGTGTACCAAGTTCCCTTTCGTGTACCAAGTTCCCGCTCCCGTTCCCGTTCCCGCTCCCGTTCCCGTTTCCGTTTCCGTTTCCGTTCCCGCTCCATATTATATTATTTTAACCGAGCACCAAACCACCAGTTTTTGACCTCTAGTCCATCGATTAATCAATCATCATAGTTTGACTAATCATCATAGTTTGACTAATTGTTGAAACATCGCTTTTTATCTGATTGTCTAGTATCTAGTATCTAGTGTCTGTGTCTGATTGTCCACTTATCCACTTATCCACTTGTCTAGTGCCCAGTTTCTAGAGTTGATATATCTATTGATCCTCATACATTATCAATAGTCTAATTGCTCTATTGTCTACGTGTCTAGTACGCCCTGCAGATTATCAAGTGTCTAACACAAATCTCAAAGTCTAACTCTAGTTATCCACTGGATCCTATAGTTGTCTATTATCTAACTCTAATTGTCCAATAGACCCCCCATTGTCGATTCTCTACTGGATCTCTGTCTAAGCTTGTGTACTGTCTAATAGACCCAAAGTCTGATCTCAATAATGAGGGTGGAGATCGAACAAGAAATCACCGGAAAAAAGGCCCAGCTCGCCGAATTCCTTTCTGCTCGCTACATCGACCAATCGTTGGTCTTGGGTTTCACCACCATCGTGCAGAGCAAGTTCCAGGAATGGATCCTCGATGACGTGGCCTCATTCACCAGCTTGCACGACCACGCACAGTCCGTGAATCAACAGGTGGATCCTGCCCAGTTTGCCCTGATTGATCTCTTACAGCTGCTCTGGACGTCGTTTCATCACCCCATTGTAAAAATGTACCAGAGACAACATGCGGACATTTTCGAGGCCCTGGTCAATTCTCTCAAGGAAAAGTCATTTCAGGGGAAGAAGTCTGTGCAGGGGCAGAATCAGGGAGAAACTCCGAAAAAGGGTGAGAAAAAGGGGAAGCCCAAGGGCCCTGAATTCAAGGCCGTGGAAATGAGGAAACTCAACGAGTCCTTCTCCAAGTTCCTCAAGTCAGCCATGGCCTTCTATAACCTCTTTCTCCGGGAGTTCGCCAAGTACCCCAACCTGCTGATCCCTTCGGACTTCCTAAAAGAGTTCAACATCGCCATCAACCAAGACTCCGCGTCTCTGTCGTCGGAATTTCACTCCAGTCTCGCCTACGCCATCTTCCATTGTCTCTTGGGTTTGGGCAATTTGGCCAGAGCAGAGGTCAATTGCACCATCAACTATGCGGAGCCAGG
Organism: Metschnikowia cerradonensis; assembly: GCA_002370635.1. Taxonomy (NCBI): domain Eukaryota; kingdom Fungi; phylum Ascomycota; class Pichiomycetes; order Serinales; family Metschnikowiaceae; genus Metschnikowia; species Metschnikowia cerradonensis. Next base: position 32,763 of record NKZD01002034.1, on the reverse strand, counting down.
GAAGTCTGTTTCCGCCTACTATAAACACCAAAAGAGCTCTGGTGGATCCGAAGAGTGGAAGAAAAAGCTCTATGTCTATCCCATGTTCTGCTACCACAAATGTATCAGTCTCCTTCCCACAATGCACGAGCCTTATAACCACCTTGGAGTGATTTCTAACTCGTTGGACCAGAAATTCATGGCGGTGCTCTGGTTTTTACGGGCCCAGTCCACCAGAGACCCCAATACTGCCATTCCAAGGTACAACTTGACTGCCCTTTTCACCAAACCATGGCTCCACGAAGCCTATAATACTGCCATCAAGACTACCGGCATAGAAAAGGATACCGCCGCCAAAAACGTCATTTTGTTGCGTATCATCGGCGACTACTTCTACCCAAAGGCGTTCCAGAGACCTCTCTATGTGCAGAAGGTGCAAACGGACTTCTTGGCGCTCCTCAAAGGTGGCCTGGCCAATACGCTAGCAGAAACGTCTCACCTAGTGCTCGACCAGTTGACGGTTCTCTTCAGTTTTTGCTCGTTGCCTGACCATAAAGTCCAAAAAGGGTTCCATGACTTTGTCATGCAGTACACCCTGGCCTATTTCGGAGCCGTCCCCACGTTTAACATCCAGGAAGACTCCATTATGGGCGTTCTCCAGGTGTTCCGGTTTATCTTGGCGTTCTACCGCAAGCGGGACTCATTGCCCCGAAACCCCAAAGTGTGTGCCAACTTACTGGAGGCCTTGAACGTGCTCATTGACTTCGACACCGACGAAACAAAGGCCAAGGTCTTGGAGGCGTTCAGAGAAAGCAGCCCACCAATCAGAACGCACTATTTTGATGAGGATGTCCGCTACAAAGACTACAAGCCCATCGGGTGCCAGTTCAAGGACTTCAATGACACCCACTTATTCAAATCAGGCAATGCCAACCTTCTCTTCGGTGGGGATTTTTACAGCCGCAACAAGGAGGTGCCAGACTTTCTTGATAACGATGCAGTCCACCGGATCGATAAGGATACTGAGCTTCTGCAGGACGACCCCAAGGCCCGCCAAAAAGCAATTGCGACCGAGTGTACTCGCCACGAGAACATCTTACGGTTGCGGGCCATATTGGTGATGGTATGCGAGATGTTTGGGCCAGTGATTAGTCTCACTGCCGAAGGAGATGCGTTCCAGGTGGAGAGACGCGATAAACTGGGTTCACAGGATGTACAGGCCTCTACCACCAAGAAGAAGAACAAGACCAAGAAGTCTAAGAAGAATGAAGAGGCCAAAAAAGCCCAGGGAGATGCAGTTGGTCCTCCCCCAAAGTTGGCTCCTTCGTTGGAGGAAATCGAGCTGATGATTCGTTCGCATGCCCCCAAAATCGCCCACAAGGATGATGTCACCGACGGAAAGCTTGCCGATATGGTCAATGCAATTGTTAGTGAGCAAGATCACGGGTCGAATGTTGAAATGCAGGTTGCTGCAACTTACGAGGAGTCAAAAGAGCCAATCAAAGAGCCACACTTCGACGCTTCTCAGGGTGTTTCCAAAACAGACAAGTTTGAGAAGCCATCGATCTTGACTCGGCGCATGGACCAAAAACAGCCAGGCCCAGGCCAACCTCCCAACCAGCAATTTCCAGGTCAATTTGCAGGCCAGGAGCATCAGTTCAAAGGTCAATTCCCAGGTCAATTCGCAGGCCAAGCACATCAGCTCCAAGGCAAGTATCCAGAATATCAAGTGGGAGGATCGGAACATGCAAACTACGCCAATGGGTTCAGGGCAAACGGGTACATGGTGCCCATGCAGGGCATGTATCAAGGTGGACCAACAATGGGTCCGTACGTCATGCCAGGGTACCCTATGCAGGCGATGGGCGGACCGTACGGCTACGCCATGGTGCCAGGATCCTACCCCTACTCGCTGCCCATGCCCATGATGCCACCACACTTTGGCCAGGGCCAGAACCAACCAAATCCCAGTCAACCAAATCCTTCCAGCAGTCATAATCGGGGTCATGGTCATAGCCAGGGTCATAGCCAGGGTCATAGCCAGGGTCATTCCCAGGGCCAGATTCAGAACCAGGGCCATAACCATAACCATATCCAGGGCCAGTTTCAGAACCAGGGCCAGTTTCAGAACCAGAACCCTAACATGATGTACATGCAGTACAAGCAATAAGCAAGGAAATTCAAATTCAATTTTGCAGACTTAAGTCAAAGTCAAATTCAAATTTGAATGTCAAGTCAAATTCGGCTAAAGTCAAATTAATTTGAATTTGATTCTGAATTTAAGTTCATGGTTAGCCTGACACGTGGCATGATTGGTGGAGTGCATTGCATTGTCAATGTACTGGTCTATGCACTAACAGGTCCACGGTTGTACCATATTTAAGTATGGCACAAAAACTATGGTACAATGGTACAACTAGGACAAGTATATATGCGCTTACAGGGCTTGGTGTTTCTAGGAAGTAGTATGCACTTAGAGGAGCTCATGGTACATATATACTATTTTTATAATTAGTTTAGTTAGTGAGATTACGTAATGGGGTCGTATAATCCAAGGGTCACGTGACTGGATCAGCATCGCCTTGCGCGTAAAAGCAGATTCTCAGGCGACTTTTCACCCCACCACATTAGGTCTTGAGTACTTGAGTTGTTCATTTTCCACGTTTGTTTAATCCTTGTTTCACCCTAGTTTCACCTGTGTTTCACCTGTGTTTCACCTGTGTTTCACATTTGTTTCACATTTGTTTCACGTTTGTTTCACGTTTGTTTCACCTGTCTTCCTCCTCTCGTTTCACCTTTCACCTGTGTTTCATACCTTATTCATCTCCATGGACATCACCCACCGCTCCAATAACCAGGCCTTCGCCACCAGGGCACCACCTGCAGACGCCCCGATTCACGTGTTAAATGAATTCTATTGGACGAATAGCAAGGAGCCGCACACGGCGCGGCGTAAGGCCATCTTGGCCAAGTACCCTGAGATCTCCAAGCTTACCGGCCACGAGCCCTGCACAAAGTACTATGTGGTTGGTGTAGTGGTGGTACAGCTTTTGGCAGCGTATCACGTGCGCCACATCTCCCCATTTTCCCTCCATTTCTTCTTGGTGGCTTATATTATCGGGGCTACAGCCAATCAGGCTATTTTCTTGGCCATCCACGAATTGCTGCATAATTTGCTTTTCAAGAAACCTCTCCACAATAAGCTTTTTGCCATTCTCACCAACTTGCCTATTGGTATTCCATACCTGGCCCTGTTTCAGCCGTATCACCAGTTGCACCATAAGTTTTTGGGTGATCAGTATTTGGATACGGACTTGCCCACCCGTTTGGAGGCCGTGGTGCTTAGTAATGTGTTGGGGAAGGTGTTTTTTGCGGTGTGCCAGATTTTTTTCTATGCGTTGAGGCCGATGTTCATTACCCAGATCCGGTTCACTTGGGTTCACTTGTTGAATATTGTGTTTCAGGTCATGGTTGATGTCGCCATAGTTCAGACATGGGGCTGGCTGTCGTTTTGGTACTTTCTTATGTCGTCATTTTTGGCTGGCCTGTTGCACCCGTGTGCAGGACACTTCATTGCTGAGCACTATGTGCTTAATGAAAACAATACGAACCGCCTGGCTCTGAAGGAAGGTTCGGAAAATGTGCCTCCAGATTTGGTGCCTCCGGAAACCTATTCCTATTATGGCAGTTTGAACCTCTTGACCTGGAACGTGGGATACCATAACGAGCACCATGACTTCCCGTACATTGCATGGACGAGGCTCCCCAAACTCCGGGCAATCGCTTCGGATTTCTATGATCCATTGCCGCAAATCGACTCGTGGTGTGGAGTTTTGTGGCATTTCTGTGTCAACGATATTAATAACTTGTGGGGCCGGGTCAAGAGGCTGGGAAGAGAAAAGTCCGGCAGAAATGTGGCCAATTTGGACAAGAACTAGGCACACATGCGAAGAATGTCCTCAAAGCAGAAGGAAAAAAAACAAAAAAAACGACCAGATTGCTATTCCAATAAGAAGAAGTAATCCAGATTATGATCGTGACCAGATATACTCCATACCCAGAATTACAATCAAGATTACCTCCATCAAAATCCATCATGCAAAGAAGTCCCTCTAGTGCTCTGCACTATAAATTGTCTGAAATAGTATATGTCTGGAATTATTGGGTCTGACATTGGGTCTGGAGATAATGGGTCTGGAGTTGTCGTTTCGTGTTTCCGTGTCTTGTCATGACTTCTTTGACTTCTTTGTCCTTTGAGGTTTTTTGTTGGCACTTTTTATGGCCTGCAGAAATAAGGGTTCAGGACTTAAAGGACTTTGGGACTCCAAAAGTTCGTTTAACTTAGTCAACATTTTGAGGTGTCCACATTTCTGGCTTGTTCACATTTCCGGCGTGCTTGGTGTGTCTTTGAACACTTCCGAATACCATTAATCTTCCACCCGTTAACTGCTGCTTTAATTACCCTGGCTTAAAACAACTGGTTCAAAATTTTGTTCATCTTCAAGATGTCATCAAGATGTCATCAAACAGTCCATGCCTATTCCACACATACCTAGGCGAAGTTATACCTATGGCGAACTCCTTAAGGTAAGGTTATACCGAAGGTAAAGTTATACCTATGCTGACGTCAAAACCATGGTAAGCTTATAACCACGGTAAAGTTATACCTATGATAAACTTACCATGGTAAGGTCATACCCATGGCAAAGTCATAAGGTGAAGTCATATAAGGTAAAGTTATACCTGTGTATGGGTGACTTCAGACAAAATTCTTTAGAATGGGATATTTTCTTAAGTTTCAACATCTGGACTGGTTCTCAAACTGAAACTGCCACATTCTTTTGACAGTACTCTGTTGACGGAATAAGACGAAAATCTGTTCTCACTGTTAGGGTTGAGATTGCAGTGGGAACAGACCACAATACTTGATCAATTTCAAAGTCAAAACATCAAAACATCAAAACATCAAAACATCGAAAAGTCAATTTCAAAATGTCCATTTCTGGACTTCCTCAATTCCGTACGAATGATTTGCTCGAAACTGCCGAGAACATGCAACAAAAAAACGTGTGTCCATTGCCATGATACCCAATCTGACACTAACAACTCATCACTCCATCACTCCATCACTCCATCACTCCATCACTCATCACTCGTCACCCCAGACGTGACCCAGACGCGACCCACACCTGCATCCACTCCACTCCATCCATTCCCATTCTCTGAACCGACACCGGCTTTGAGTAAGCTGGACTCCCGCTCTTCTGCATCCACACCCATCCATACCCATCAATCTTCACCAACTGAGTCCATGAGTCATTAAATCCATTATCATTCTCTCATAATGTGTCTATAGTGTCTATATCTATTATAGTGTCTCTTGTATGCGTGACTCTCTTGTATGTGTGACTCTCTTGCATGTGTCTCTCTGCTAGTCAAAGCCCTAAAAGAGGATGTCTCCGGATAAGTCGACCGCATGGGCAACTCCACCATGTTTTTATCGTCATACCTCGTTAGTAATAAAAAAAACAACAAAAACAAAAAATGAACAAAAATGAGTAACCTGTTCCAAACCAAGCTATTTGTGAAGAGCAGCCTCACCTTTCAAAACAGGGTAATTACCCCATTTGGACCAGACCCATGCCAGATATAGAATATAGTCCAGTAGCACCAAGTCAATATCTTGATTATCTTTGTATGTCATTTTGACCATCATTGATATGTCATCTTGATCATCTTGGTATGTCATCTTGATTTCACTTGGAAGGTAATCCTTGGTATGCCATAGTGTTATCTTCAGTGTATGTCTTTAGCTGGAATACTTGAAGATGGCCAGAAGTTGTATTCGTTGTACAGTGCCTGGTGACTGATTTTCACGCGTTGATAAAGACCGTGGAAATCCACAGTTACTCAAATAAGCTTTAGTTGCCGGATTATCCTTAGGGATAAGTGAGAACCAGTGAGCAGTCTAGCCCAGGACTTATATCAAGGTAGGGACTTGGAATTGACCATAAGGATTAGGCTCAATAAGACTCATGCGTAGACACTGCCAAGGGTCCAACACCTCTATAATACCTTCCTAACCTCTTTTGATACCTTTCAACACCTCTATCATACCTTTCTAACACTTCTTCTTATACCTTGAAGTCCCTAGTATTCAAATCTTACCCTTTTTGATCTTAATGTATGTAAACATCGTTATACTTCGTGGACCATCAGACAAGCAGCTAGACTCACTTTCTGTGAAAACAAGGAGTTCGTCGGGTTGATGAGATTGTACTTGACCATCTACTCCGACAACGAGGGTGATAAAGTCTCTGCCCACATAACCCACTTGGTAAACTCTGCTCTGTCCTATCCACTCTTGTCGCTTTATGCTGGCTTGAACGGTTTGGCTGGTCCTTTGCACGGAAGATCCAACCAGGAGGTCTTGGAATGGTTGTTCAAGTTGAGGAATGACTTGAAGGGCGTCATCTAACCGGATCAATAGTTATAGGAAGAAAATGAATACCGGAAGAGAATGAATTCTGGAAGAAAATGAATTTTTGAAAGATATCAAATGCTGTAAAATCAAATCCTGGAGTCGCTCTTCTCTTAGTCTTGTTGACTTGAGCACTCTTTACGACACAAGAAAGGCCCGCAATGACAAATTTTTCCAAGAGAAAGCTATTTTCAGACAAGTAGAACAAATTCAAAGACCAGTAATTATTCCCAAATCATAATAGATTCAAATTCAAAAAAGGGTTAGATTTTGAACAGATAGTGATAATTCATAACAATCCTGAATATAGAACCAGATTAAATTCTTGAAATCATGTAAATTACCCACCTATATTTGTTGATGATTTCTCACAAAAAGGAACCGGCAAGAAAAGGAACTGGCAAGAAAAGGAACTGACCATATCTTAAAATGTCTGAAAATTCTGCGGGAGACCAATCAAAGGGGCGTAGAACAGACCAATCAAAGGGGCGTAGAACAGGCCAACCGACCCGGATCGAACACCATCCGATTAGCCACAGAACCTGTAAGCTCGGCTTAAAAAAAAGCAGTGGGACAAAATTAGGGAGGGAACTCCCGCTTTTATATTCGGTTGGTTGGTTGCAATTCGGTGCGGGGTTTCAGAAGGTGCATATCGCCACCAGATGTGCGCGAGCGCTGGCTGCAATTTCCAAAGAATATATAAGGAAGGCCAATCCCCGCGAAAGTGCCCTATTATTTTTCCGAGCCAAATCCAAGTGAATACACAGACTAATTCAGGGGAACAGATCTGTGACGTGCTAAGGCAACAAAATCATGATTTGCTGACATATTTTGATATCAAAAGTTACCAAAGACTTGGCTATTCAAAACAACTTCACTCGCAAGTGTGTTATGTTGCACCATCTACATGAATACTGGTCAAGTATGAGTACTGGTCTACTATGAATACTGGTCTACTATAAGCACTGGTCAAGTATGAATACTGATCTACTATGAATACTGATCAAGTATGAATACTGGTATACTATGAATACTGATCTAGTATCAGTACTGGTCTACTACGAATATTGGTCTACTATGAATAATGATCTACTATGAATACTGGTCTACTATGAATTCTGAATATCTAGTATGGCGTATAGAAGTGCTCTTGATGAAGATTAGTACTCAAATTGTGTATTGGAAATTGACTCAAATTATGAATAAGTATTGTCTACGGATTGAAGAGTCCACAAATACTGCCAATGAATTCGATGATTGAAGAAACTATAGTCAGGTATAGTCTTCCAATCTCCAGTCTCTAGTGTTCTGGTCTTGATACAGCCTGAAGCCCTTTTAAAAAAGCGACCATTGAGTATTTTTTTTCCAGAAAACGAAGATGTGATTTCCGTAATTCCAGGATCCCAAAGAACCAAATTTCTTTACCTAGTTGGGAAAAATGGGTGCTTTGCGTTGGTCCTTTTTCTGCTGAGGTATCCAGGTATACGGGTGCGACAGGGTGCAATTCCGGCTCTGGTGCAATATGCGCTTAGAGAGTTTGTGGCTTATATACAGTATTTATTAATATTCCTGCATAAACACATATTATTGACTAGTCATGAGCCCACATCCATCACTTATATACAGCACAGCACGAAGTTTCCATGGCTACAACGGTATCTCTAAACACTAAAGGTTTCTCACCATCTGCGTCACCGTCTCTAAACCAGATTGGTTGTATGTCTTGAGCTTGTCCTGCACATAGGCCACATAGCCCTCCACATCCACCAATTCTCCTTCGTTCGTATCGTCACCCTGTCCAAGCACCTTGACCCGGACCTTGCCTGCAGGATACTCCTCCTTCCCCAAGATCACCGCCAACTTGGCTCCGGCCTTTTCGGCGGCATCAAACTGTTTCCTTGGGTTGGCCTTGGCCTTGTACAAGTACTCGGCATTAATGTTTTGGCCCCACAATTGCTTGGCCACGGTCATTCTCTCAGTCAAGAATCCGTTCCAGCCTTCTCCACCTCCGAATGCCATCACGTACACATCCGTGTGGTTGGGGGAGAGCTGGTCCCATTGGCTGGCGGACCGAGCCTTAATTATGGAGAACAACCGTTCCACACCAAAGGAGATTCCCACACACGGAATAGACTTACCGTTGGAGAACATGCCCACCAAGTTATCGTACCGGCCTCCAGCAGCAATGGAGCCTACTCCCACATATTCACTGGCATCTTCCTTCTTGTCCTTTGCGGCTTTGGCCTTCAACTCTTCTGCATTGGTGGGTGGGGCTGAAGCTGCAGTCACGGCCTCGTAGATCAAGCCTGTGTAGTAGTCCAAGCCTCTTGCAAGCGATAAATCAAACGATAAGTGGTGCGAGATGCCTAAGGCCTCCACGTATTGGGCCAACAGACTCATTTCCTCAATACCCTTTTGGGCAGATGCATTATCCTTCAAGAGCTCTGCACTTTGCAAGTACGCCAAGGTCTCCTTGATGGATCCAGACACCTTGACAAACTCACCGATCTTGTCAGCAACCTCTTCGCTTTGACCCTTTTCCACCGTCATCTCCTTCTTGACTGCTTCCCATGGCAACTTGTCCAATTTGTCCACGGCCGAGGAGATTTTTCTCACATCTTCTTCTTTGACACCACACGCCTGGAAAATACCATCCAACACCTTACGGTGGTTCAACTTGACCTTGAAGTCGTGGATCCCAAGACCCGTCAAACCCTCGCATGTGATGGCCAAGATCTCCGAATCGGGGATCATGGTATCGTAGTTGCCCGCAATGTCGAAATCACACTGGTAAAACTCTCTCATGCGTCCCTTGGTCATGGCCGGCTGGTCTCTTCTGTACACCTTGGCAATGTGGTATCTTTTGATGGCGGAGATGCTGTTGCAAGCCACAAATCTGGCAAATGGCACAGTCAAATCGTACCGTAATGACGTCAACTCGCCTCCTTGATCTTCCAAGTTGTAGATCAACTTGGAATCTTCTCCGTATTTACCCGTAAGGATTTCCCGGAGTTCAAACACCGGCGTGTCGATGGTGACTCCTCCGTGTCTCTTGAAAAGCGACCCAAGGGTAGAGAAAATCTCCTCCCTTAAGACCATATCCTTGTCAGCCCAGTCTTTGGTTCCTTTGGGTGTTTTCAATAAAAACTGGTTTTCGTTTTTCTTGCCCTTTTTCTTGGCGCCGGAGGCGGGTTTACCTGCCGCTTTGGGAATGGCCTCAATGCTCTTGCTTTCACTGCTCATAGTTCTGAAGATGGGACCGATTCTTTGGTAGAGACGTCTGAGCATGAGGTTTTTTTTCGGAAATGAATTCGCACTTGGTGCTGCTGTGGTGCACGGATGTGATTCATGTATTGCCTTGTGTGCAAGATCAAACATAATCTGAACACTTTAAACACGTTTTCATTCCTCGTTGATCTTATTGGGCTTGGAGTACTTGAGCAGCATCACGCCATCACTGAGGATCCGCTTACCCCAGCTTCCAGCTGCAGGATCGCCAGTTTCGTCTCTGCACTGCTTCAAAAAGGGAAGCAACGACGTCCCCCCGGTCCCCTTTTCCTCTCCCTGATTGAGCTTCTTCTTGGCCAAACCCGACCGCAACGTCAGCTCCGAACCCATGTTCTTGACCTTCTTTGCCTGGAGCACAACGTACCGCGTGACGATTTGAATGTGTTTGTCACGGAACAGCTTCGTCATGGCCAAACACGCATCGTAGCTGAGACTCAAGTCTCCATTGGTAGAGTATTTGCTCACTACTTGCTTGATCTGAGTCTGTTCCTCAACCATAGCCAAAAAATCCCGGTGTTTCCGAGGCATGTAGTTGCGCATCTCCCGAAGATACGGATTCTGCTTTGGCTGAGAATCTTTCGAGGTAGTTTGCACCTTGCTCTTCTTCTCGTCGTCCAACTCTTTCAGAGGATTGGGTCTTTCTCCGGTAGAATGGTGGGGAATCGAAAGGAGCGAGTCCAAAAACTGGATGAGCGTAGACTGCGCATTGGACCCGCCTGCGTATGACCGGGGACTTGTTTCGTTCCCGTAAAGTACTCCGTCTTTGCTCAAACCCACATCGGCCATGTTCTTCCAGCCCGCCAAATAGGGCCGGATCCGGAAGTAGAACACGTGCGGATCACACATCTCCTCCATCCGCATCAACACCGTGCCAAGATGGTCGATAGCTTGTGCCAAGTCCTGCAACGACCTCACCAAACGGGGAAGGTCTTCTTCCAAGGCATACTCCATGGCTTGTGTGCCGAACTTAACCACCCTTGCTCCTCTGCTCTCAAAGAAAACACTTACCAAGTAAAACCACGACTCGTCAATCGACCCGGTGAAGGTGTTGATCGTGGTGAGGTTGCTGAAGTCCATGTCATCTCCTGAAGTAGGCATAATTTTCTTGTAGTTCCAAAGACACAAGCCTGCATATGTGGCCAAGGGGGGAAGCCCAAGCACCTCGCTAACCTCAATCAATGGCTTAGCAATCATCTCCGGGATTCTGCTGCTTGGGACATCCGTGCCCCAAACATAAGCATGAGCCAAAAACCCTAGCACCTGGTATGCTCTTCTTTGCTGCTCAACATTCTCCAACTTTTCCGAGGACAATTGGGGCAACTTGTCAATGTGGGTACGGACCGTTCTGGCCAAGATTAGCGCCGGCAAATTGGCTACCAAAGTTTCCCAAGGCTGGTAATAAGTTTGCGGCAAGCATGTCAAGGGGTACTTCTCGGGGAGGAACCCCGACTTGTCGCTGACGTCAAAAGTTTGGAGATCAAACATGTGTACTGGCCAGAGACTTGGGTTGTAAGCAAAAAAATTGTCTCATTTAGCTTACAATTGTTCCGGTCACATGACCCGTATGCGCTTGATTAGATCTGCGATGTATTATGCGAAAAGCTCGGGGGCGCGGGCGGCAAAACCAGCAATGTAACTGGCAAGCCGAACCGGTGAATGGCCCCAGGCGAACTGGCAACTTTATTTCAACCTAACTCGGAATCCCGATTGGTCGAAATCCAAATCAGGACGGATCCAAATTAGGACCGAGCTCTCTTTCTGACCTCAAGATTGCTGTGTGATGTTGCTTTCTGCAATGGATCTCAACAGCTCTCTATCTGAAACGTCCTCTTTGCGCAGACGCTTTCTGTCGGCCCAAAGCCCCTTCAACTCCAGGAAATTCCATGCATTACTGTCGAGCCCACGTGCAGGAAACTCATCATTTTTCTCCATAAACGGCACTTGTTGAACCACCGGCAACTGCCCTGGAGCGTCGGAAGCTTTCAGAAGGGTGAGACTGGTCACTTCTTCGGCGTAAGCTTCGGAGATTTTAGGCGACGGCAAGATGTGCGACCGGGCCGAATTCACTGTGTTGACTTCACAGTTGACGTTTTTGGACCCGTTGGCGGTGGTGTTGGTGGGCATCCACTTTTTTGAGGTGGATTCCCAAGCCAGTTTATCATTGGAGAAAGACCGGGTCTTTGGCTTTTCGGAATAATTCATAAACTGTTTCAATTTCTGCGCCGCATTGGACGAGAGCTTGGTCAAAGGGGCGTTTGATGGCGACAGCAGGGGCTGCATGTACACCGTTCCTTGACTTGCAATGATGATGTGCCTGGCGGCTGAAAAGATCAAGAGCTCCAATTCTTGGAGTTTCAACGGCAACATGTGAAACTCCTTCAGAAGGTGCATGGCCTCTGTTCTTGCTTTGGACTTGATGGAGGTGACTCCGACATCGATGGCGCCTCCCGTCTTAGCATTTCGGAGTAGGTCGGACAATTTAAGGACCAAATCCACCGGCTTCAAAATCTGCTTCGTCAATTCGATTGTTCGCTGGAGAATGCGCCCCAAAATATCGACGTACCAGATCAATAGCATCTGCACCACCAATGCTACACGTAATTGGTATCTCAACACGGTTAATGCAACGTGAATGGCAGTCAAATAATCCATAACGAAAACGCACAACAGAAGTACAAAAATACCGAGCCAAGCGGCTTTTGGGGGAGAGGGGTTTATATATGTGGGGATTTTTGCTTTTGTGATTTGGTTGCAAAAATATTGCTGCGACTCCCCCATGCATGCACAAGTCTGATACGCCTGACATGCACAAGCAGATGAAACGGTGCACGTGATACTAACCATTCAATAAGCTATAAGTATAGAATGTTTTCCCCAAATCAAAGTAGATGTGGCTTTTTTTTTGATGCCGGTTTCATCTAGATTTAGTCACGGCTGTATGCAGTTCCACCACCCCTTATGTTGTTGCATCTAACCCTTGGGTACAGTCCTGGAACTGGTGTGTGCAGTCACAAGATCTCGCAGTGGCCCAGATTTATGCATCCACATGTTTCATATGTTTCAACCTTTGCATGCATATGTTTCATGAACAAAACGGGGGAGGGTCTCCCTAAATCCACCCCCTAACCCCCGCACCGCCTCGCCTATAAAAAAACGTGCGCGCCCGCCTTATTCTTCACCAAATGGAAAGTGTGCGCTCCCAGCAAGTGCAGTATGAGAGGCGCTAGCAAATTCGCACTTTCACCGACATCTTCCAATCCCCCCCACCCAAGTGTATAGACATACCCCCAAGTCAGTTTGTTAAGCGAAAACAATCAATCGAGAAGATTACCAAAACGGCTTCGCTAGAATCATTTTGAATTACCGTTGCTTTTAGCCAGCACGTATCCGAAGCGAAAACACCCCGAGAAGAAGCTTGGCCCCACCCTAATTCGTTAACAAGATGTCGTTTAAAGGAATCAAAAAGAGCATTGTGCGTGCTCCGCAATCGTTCCGCCAGAAGTTGAATATGGGCGAAATCACCCAGGATGCTGTGTACATTGATGCTGAGAGAAGGTTCAAGGAGCTAGAGGTTGAAACCAAGAAGTTGAGCGACGAGTCCAAGCGGTACTTCACTGCGGTCAACGGCATGTTAGATTACCAGATCGACTTTTCCAAGGCCATCGAGGAGATTTACAAGCCCATCAGTGGGCGGTTGTCGGACCCCAACGCCACGGTGCAAGAAGATAACCCCGAAGGTATTCATGCTGCCGAGCAGTACCGGGAAGTGGTGAAGGAATTGAAGGAGACGTTGAAGCCCGACTTGGAGCTCATTGAAAAGAGAATTGTGCAGCCTGCGCAGGAGTTGTTGAAGGTGATCAACAACATCCGGAAGATGGCTACCAAAAGAGACCACAAGCAGGTGGACTTGGACCGGCACAAGAGAACTCACCAGAAGTACGTGGACAAGAAGGAGAAAACTGCCAAGGATGAGGAGAAGATGTATTCTGCCGAAGCAGAGTTGCAGGTCGCCCAGGAGGAATACAACTACTACAACGAGATGCTAAAACAGGAGTTACCGATCTTGTTCCAGATGCAGCGTGATTTCATCAAGCCATTGTTCGAATCCTTCTACTACATGCAGTTGAACATTTTCTACACGTTGTACTTCCGCATGGAGGAGTTGAAGATTCCATACTTTGACTTGAACCTGGACATTGTGGAGGCATACCATGCCAAGAAGGGCAACATTGAGGAGCAGACGGATTCGGTGGGTATTACCCATTTCAAGGTGGGTCATGCCAAGAACAAGCTAGAGATGACCAAGAGAAGGCATCAGATGATGGCCGGAAACTCTTCCGGTTCGCCACTGTCGGCGTCTAGTACTGCAGGTACGCTTCCTCCGTACACTCCGGGCCAGGGCCAATATGGTCAATACGGCAACGAGAAGCTGCAGTACATTCCAGCTGCCGCTGGGTACCAGACGTATCCATCGCCGGGCCAAAGTCCGGTGCAGCCCCAATACTCGGCGCCAGCCACTCAATATGGGCAACCAGCCCAGCCCGGCCAGCCTGCTTATGGACAGCCTCAATACGGACAGCAAACCGGGCTTCCTTCATACAATGCTACCGGAAAGGTCCCAGGACAAGTTGCAGCGCAAGCCCCAGCGCAGGCATATGCTCCTCCAGTTGTGCCAGCACCAGCAGCAGCCGAAACGTGTACGGCATTATATGACTACACCGCACAGGCAGCAGGAGACTTGACCTTCACCGCTGGTGCCGTGATTGAAATTATTGAAAAGGGCGATGCCAATGCTTGGTGGTCAGGAAGGTACAATGGGCAAACGGGGTCGTTTCCAGGCAACTACGTGCAATTGAACCTGAAGAATTGAGGATTGAGCAATTGTGCAATCCGTATTGAGCAATTGGAAATGCAATTGAAAATAATTTGCATGCAGTCATTTGAGACCGATTGAAAACCACGGCCCTGACAGCAACTTGTGAGAAAAGCCATCAATTTGAGGTGCTGCAATTTTGGAGGTGATGCATCAATTTGAGATGATGCAGCAAAGGTGTACTTAAGAGGAGGTACTTCTCCAGCCAATGCACTAGGAGCCGACGCATCAATTGAAGCCGCATCAATGGAAGATGCACTGGTTAAGCCGGGAGGCACGTGACGGGAAGATTTCTCCGAAGAGTTAAGAATAGATTTAAGGCAAAGAATTGATAAGTCCGGGCTGCCTTCAAGAAGCTAAAAATGAAACTAAAGCCGGAGCTAAGCGCAAACGAGGAGAGTCACGTGAGTTCTCGTTATCTGCACCTTCTAGATTGGCACGAATTTCTTTTTAGTGAGCCAGCATTATTGGAGACAGCCAATCACAATGCAATACTGCAAGACAAGAGGCCAAGAGACTAGGAACCCAGGGAAGACATTTGGCATAAAACACACCCACCTGACGGGCCCATCTCCTAAAGCGGCAACCTTCACTCTGTGCTGCATATTTGCTTGTGAATGTTCGCTAACGGTGACTGTCTTTGGCATCCGAGACAGCCTTCCGAAGTCCGCGAGATTTCTTATTGCGCAACAATACCCAATGCAGGTTGGCGCTCGATGCGGATCGTGCATCAATGCACATGAGGCAGTGGAGTAAGCAATTTGAGAGCGGCTGTTTATACACACAGTAGATTTGTGCAGCGGGTACGGGGGTCTGGCCCCCCTTGTAGTGCGCCAAAGCTCCGAAGCATTGGCTGCAATTTTGACCAATCATAATCCAGGATTCCTTTCAGGGGGAGAATGCGCCCCGAAAGCCCTACGTGCAGCGCCCAATTTGTGACTGGGGTACTTTTGTGCCCAGAAAAAGCCGTTGACTTAGTTCGGAAGTCCACTCATAACCATTACCGCTAATTGCGTTCCACTTAAGTGTCAGGGGAGGTTATATGGGGGTTACATGGGGGTTTTATGAGTGTTTCATGGGAGTTCAAGAGATGTTTCATGAGTGTTTCAGAATGTTTCAGGGCGTTTAAAGACGTTTCAGGATGTATGGATGTTTGGAGGGTTAGGTTTGGAGGGTTAAAGGTTGTGGTGTCCGGATGTTATGGTGTACGGATGTTCAATTTTGGCGGTTTGCGCTTTTCCGCGTACCGAAGTGCCAGGCGTTGGATTTAAGCAGCGGAGCGGATCGGAGATGTTTCAGGGATGTTTTAGGGATATTTCAGGGATGTTTCAGGTGTGTTTCAGGAGCAGGCCCCTTGCAGAAAGAAGGTGGCTTGAAACCGGCGGAAGCAGCAGCGTATATATTATGAGCCTGACTCGACGGGCACAACAATAAGGTCAAGTAAAACAAGGGCCAGGGAAGGAACACGGTCAGAAGGTAGCGATTCGTATATCTCAGGACTGCGTCAGATATTTTATGTGGACTAACGCACGTCGAAGCGCACTGCACGGGTATGCATGGGAACCCTGCATACGGGTGGAGGATCTTGGCCTTGCTTACATGAGCACGCATGGCAGCACCGGAAGTGGGCCGATCGCAGATATGCACCAGGACCCCGCGGAGCGTGGAAAGCCCGTGTTTCTTTTTCCCATGGAACGGGTAGACTTCTACGTGCCTTGCTTCTGCTTGGCTAGTGCATGCTGCATGCGCACCGGGGGCAATGCGGCTCTCCGTCCTAGGCCCTTCCCTCATTTATATGAGGAGCTCCCGGGCCCGTCTGAGGCGGGCATTTTTCATCCACATCCCTCCCCCGTGTCACCCCTCCCTAGAACTCCCCCCTTACCGTACCCAATCTCGACCTGGGGCATGTCCAAATACTCCAAGAAAGCGTTGGCCTCCAAGGTCAACTCGGTCCGGCCCTATAAGTCTCGGACCAAGAGACCGTGTGACTTTTGCCGCCGGAGAAAAACCTGCTGTATCATAGAAGAGCTGACTCCGTGCATGGCGTGTGCTCTGTTCAACAAGGGCGTGTGTACGTTTCTTGAGGAGCCGGTGAAACGGACCAAGAAGCCGGGGCTGCCGAACACAGAGAAGAACGTAGCCACGGTCCGTCGGACGTCGGAACCGAACACCGCCTTGAGGCCTGTTCCGGCCCCCGAGCTGCCTGAACCTGCTCCTACTGAGTACGTGATGTCTTATCCTCAGGCCACCAGCGAGCCTATGTACGGCCACTATGGGCTTGGGTCGCTAGGCAGCTTGGGCCTCACGCTAGGAAACGGCCATTTGAACGGCCTCAGCTTAGCCTCTGCAAATTCCAATCTAAATGCAAACACGATCTCAACTTCAACTCCAACTTCAAACTCAACGTCAGCCTCCAATTCCAATGGTACTGCATCCTTGGATAGTGTTGCTGGCGGATCTGGCGGATCTGGCGGAGCAACTGGAGTAAGTGGAGTAGGGCCTGTATATGGACTGTTTGACTATTATGACACCATTTCGGGCCCGTTCCACCAATCCTTGCAGCTACCGCAATACCCCTTAATGGGCGAGAAGTATGAGCGGTTTGAGCGGTTTGACCAACCCCATGGATCTGGAAATCATGAACAACGTCATGGATCTGGAACCCATGGAACTGAAAGTCATGGGATTCATGGATCTGAAACACTCAATGGATCAGTTAATGGATCAGTCAATGGATCAGTTAATGCTTCGGTGAGAGGATCAGTTTCCAGATCAGGTTCAGGCCCTATTTTAGGCTCAGGCTCAGGCTCAGGAATTGGTACAAACAACGCCACCGAAAATGCAATGGCAGTTTCAGACCAGTTTCAAGTGCTGCGCATGCTCAAGTACGAGCCTCGAATGCCATCTGACACCTACGCCCAGACGCTCTACGATTCATCGTCGGAAGTCGACCACAGCAGGCTCATGAGCGTGGCATCGTCGTCTACATTCAATACGCTGCGCAACCCTAGCGTGATTCTGCCCGTTAGCGTACCGGAGTCTGCAGCACTGGCGGCCGCGATTCCGGCCTGTTACTTTGAGCTGAAACTGGCCTCACTCAAGACTCAGCATCTGCTGTTCCTGCTGCAATTTCCCCAGTACCAGCAACTCTCGCAGTATCCACAGTTGCAGTATCTGCAAGTGCTGCCCACTCATATTAGTGGAGATGGGGAGTGTGGTGATTACTTTGGGACCCATGCCACTCAGGGATATGAATATGCCTAGCTGGTCTATGCTGGTCTATGATTGTCTATGCTGGTATATGATTGTCTATAATTGTCTATGATTGTCTATGATTGTCTATGATTGTCTATGATTGTCTATGATTGTCTATAGAGCAGCTAATAGTGCTAGAGTCATGCATAGACAGAGTCATAACCAGATTAGGGTCATCCTTGACTAGAGCCGGACCATCCAAGACTATTCCTGTCCAATCTAGTGTCTAGTCTAGTCTAGTCTCTAGTGGCTAGTCGGTGAACTGTTCCATGGGAGAAGTATTTTATGGAACTTCTATGGTGCTGCTATAGAAGATCTATATTAGAATCTACTTTATGGCCTATGGACTCATGGTGCGTTGGATGGGATCTGACTAGTGAGCCCATTCTCACCCAGACGAACTACTCTGGTTTTATTACTATGGTACTATACTATGGTACTATACTCTGGTTTTATTACTATGGTACTATACTATGGTACTATACTATGGTGACTATACTATGGTGACTATACTATGGTGACTATGGAATGGTGTGGAGACTATCTTGCTTATTGCTGCACTGCGTTACACAGTGGAACCAACATACCTTTCCCCACCGAGTCATACTATTCAGGACCAACATACCTTTCTATCCATTTAAGTCTATTCTGAGTGACTATTACTGGCTCCTACCTACCCCTTCCCTTCTATGAATGACTGTTGACTTGACTACACCTGCTGACCTCTAATGCTGGGTTAGTCTGGCTGATATTTATGGACATCTGACATCGATGAACACCTCTGAACCATGAACAAGAACATGAACATGAAGACGAACATGAACACGAACATGAACACGAGCATGAACACGAACACGAACACGGACATGAAGACCAACACCAACACTAACACCAACACCAACACCTACACGGACATGAACATGAACATGCACGGCGACTGTTCTGGGCTTCATTGCTGGACCATGTCTAGACCATGGACTCTTGTCTATGTAAATGACTGACTCACTGACTAACTGACAATTAAGTGACTGAGTGACTGAGTGACTGACGACTTGCTGACGACTGACTGACGACTACCGAGTCTGTCTATACACAAGTCACACACTGACTGCTATAGTGTCTTTAACTATGACTATGACTATGGACATGGTCAGACCCACATGAATGGACAGACACACATAAATGGACGGACACACATGAATGGACAGGACTCACAGACATGGACAGACACACAGACATGGACAGCTTAACCATAGTTTCAATTGACTGACTGGCGCTAACTGCTAACTGTTGTGACAGGGCGTGACTGCACGGCTCTGTGTGGTTCTAGACTAGTTTCAATGATCAAATGTGGTGATGCAGCCGATCGCGCAAATCGTGCATACATACAGGTGTCTGGGGCGGGCGCAAACCATCCAGGCCGATGCATCACTCCCACTTCATTTCTTTTTAGCTTCCCCTCCAGCGCCAACTAATTCTTAATCTCTCATACACACAAGTTCTAGACAGACCTTTTCAGTAGAGGTCCCGACTTTGGGAATTTTAGGCAAGTATACGCGATGTACCCTGCGATGCTTGCGCAATTGGTGCCGCCTAAGATGTTTTAGAAACCGTGCGCTAGCTTGTTTTAGAAACCGTGCGCTAGCGCAAGATGGTTGAAGGGCCCTTGGCGCCAAGTGTAAGAGAGACGTTATGAGCCAGTGCAGATAGAGCGGGATTAGGTGCAGGACTCAAACTGGTTGTGCGTCTGGAAAACCGTTTAAACTTGCCCTTTACGCGCGCGCACCTACTAAGTTCTCATGCATTGCAGGAGGGTAAAACTTGCATGATTATGTGCAGTACACCCACTTAAGTGTAATTTTCACAAATGAAATATAGGATTAAATGTGGACGGAATTCAGTGGATTGGCGGGCCCCCCAAATTTGCACCGATGTTCTTACGTGGGCTTTGCATGGGCCTTGCGTGGGCTGCGTGGTTTGCGTGAGGGTGCGTCCTGGCGCGACTTAATCCACTGGACTTGGGTGCAGGAACCATCTGTGCCCGGGGTCCACCACACAGGTCAATCTTAGGCACATGCAAAATAACACAGGGATAAATCTTATGCACATGCAAAAGCCCACAGGGATAATCTATGCACATGCCCACCAAACCGATCCAGTCCATGCATCGGCCCAGCACACTAGCCAAGCCCATGCACAGGCCTACCACATCTGCATAGAGAAACCATCTATGGATATTTGTCTAGCCACTCGCACATGAGCTCGCTTACTAAGCCGGGCTTCTCTCGATGCAAAAAATGGCCCACCCCGTCCACCACCTGCACCCGCACGTTGGCCGTTTGCGCCAAAAGGCGGGATTCCAATTCAAAAAGCCCACTTACCATGCACCCATCCTGGGCGCCCCCCAAGATCAACGTTGGCACCTGCAGGAAGTCAACAGGCCACTTTGTTTCCTGGAGCCGTTTCCACGGTATAAGATTGCGGTAGTATGCAGTCGCGCCATGCACCACCCCGGCCTGGCTAAAAGTTCTCCGAACAGACTCGATTTCGTTCCCATATTCCCACCCAGGCGACCAGTACCGCCACAAATCGTCGAGGTATCCGGGCCTCTTCATGTCACTGAGTACCGGCCCGTAGAAAAGGCGGGACTGCATACGGAGCATGTAGCTCAGGCACCAGATCTGCCTTGGCGCATGCCACACCAATTGCCAAAGGCTCAAGTTTACCAAATAGGGAATGGCTAAGGTGACCATGGACGCCACGAGGTGGGGGTACTTGGATGCAGTCTTGAAGGCCACCACGGCGCCCCAGTCGTGGCCCACCAAGTGCACTCTATGCAGGTTGCGTGGGTTGACCGTCTCTATCCACGCCTTGACATCCTGGGCAAGCTCGTACATGCAGTATTCATTTTCGGGTCCTTGTGATGATGGTTCGTAGCCCCGCATAAGTGGTACAACAATCAATGCGTGGGGGAAATGGGCTTCAAATTTCGGGAATACTTGCATATAGGACTCATTATTATCCGGGAACCCGTGCAAGAGAAAAATCACTCGGTTATACTTATCGCCGCCGATCTCGGTCTGAGGGTGTGTTGAAAAGCATGTGAACAGCCGTTTCTGATGCTGCAAGATAATTTGGTGCATCTGATGTACAGGTCTGAGGCCGAATTTTATTGTTCAACTCTAATCAACAATTAAGAGATTTTTGGAAGATGTTTTGTGACTTCTAGGAGGGAATATAGCTAGTCAATATGGCGGCTTGTGCAGTTTGAAAGCGCTTCAATGAAAGCAAGTGGAGCAAGTGAAGCTACCAAAAGAAACCTGAAACAAATGTGAAACAAATGCGAAACAAATGCGAAACAAAGAGAAACAAACGAAAAACAAACGCAAGACAAATGTGAAACAATGAAAACCACCTGCAAAAAGTTTGCGTAGCTCGAGATTCCGGAAATTCCTCTTTATATACCCATGTGCAATGTCTATCACATGCATATCGCGCGTGCCAAGTATGGGGTACGCCTGGGAATTGCCATAAGCCACTGCCAAAGCCATGTCCAAACGGGAAACAAGTGAAGTAGATGCTAAACTGCTTAAAGTGGCTTGAATCAATTAATGAATCAAGTGGATTAGTCTATTCTGGGATTAGTGGATGCATTGGAATTCGGATAAAGTAATAAATGTATAATGGTGGTAGGTGCATTATGAGTCTCGCACGACATGAATTTTCAGCAGTACCAACAGAATTTGCAGCAGGCTCAAGAAGATTATATCACAAGGTCATAGTACAGCCATCCACAGCCATCCACAGATATTCACATACACCCACAGAATGGTCTAGACTCTCATATCTATATAAATCATCTAGACACAAATGACGACGTACCAGTCAAACATCTTCCACTAATCAAATACCGTCAGTTCTTGAATTTTTGACAACTCCTAAAGCCCTTAAAGTCTAAGCTTATAGAAAGCAGCAACGTAATATCATATTGCATGATTATAATAGTTAGTTGCATTAGTTGGTTG
This sequence comes from Metschnikowia cerradonensis, assembly GCA_002370635.1. NCBI lineage: Eukaryota > Fungi > Ascomycota > Pichiomycetes > Serinales > Metschnikowiaceae > Metschnikowia > Metschnikowia cerradonensis. The sequence continues at coordinate 10,862 of NKZD01002034.1, read as the reverse complement.
TAATTGTCACATGGCTAGATTATTTGGTATAGTATTTCTGCTGTAATATTATCCAATGAGTGGGTATTGGGGTACTGGGATTTGGCACTCAACTTATATTCCAAGATATAGTCGGTCATATGGTATGCGTGAAACTAGTGCTCAACCATTTCAATTATCTGATCCCTAAGAATCCATAGATCGTCTAATGTAGCACCTAATAATATTAGTAGTAAGAATAATAGTAATTTGAATGTTTTTAGGGGAGGGGGGAGGAGACGTCTACTTATATAGCCGTGAACCCCGCATGTCCGGCATATAAATGTGCATTTGTGGCAACAAGTGAAACAAGACCAGAACGCATAAATAGGTGATGAGATATGTCTCATGTAAAGGATCGTGCTGTAATTTTTGTTTCAAGTTGGGTTTCAGATTCTGTCCTATGCAGGATAAACGGTAGAATGGTCTAGAATACCGTAAAATTATTCACCCGTCCTGCATGATTCGTGTTTCCATCATCAACCTTAATATGCTATTGCGGGTGGCAAATACTTATATATAGAACTGGCTGTCAAAATTATTACAGCCAATGCTGAAACATGCGGGGTTGACTGCATCAGTGCACGTAACCATGAGATCTATATAAGGAGTGCGATCCCCCCCTGGCAAACGACACTGACACTGATACTACTGATACTAATGATGACAGAGTGACTGACATAGTGACTGACAATTGAATTAGTGAATTACTGCAGAGAGTGAGCTTTACTAAGCTGCTATTTATAGAGACTGGCCAGTGACTCTTCATTACTACAGACTACAGACTGAAATAAACTACTACAGACTACTAATGAAATAGCAACTAACTCTAATGACTACTGAATAGTACTGGGTAGCAAGTGCTACTGACTACTGATTGATCTTAACATACTAGGAGTTCTGAAAGTCACAGAGACTTACTGCTGACCTTAATAACAAGTTCTATTTAGTTTCAGAGTTTGAGTTACACTTGAAAACTACTGACTGACTTTGTTACTACTGACTGACTTCGTTACTATTGACTGACTTCATTACTATTGACTGACTTCATTACTATTGACTGACTTCATTACTATTGACTGACTTCATTACTATTGACTGACTTCATTACTATTGACTTACTTCATTACTACTTGCTGACTTTGTTACTACTAGCTGACTTTGTTACTACTGGCTGACTTCATTACTACTGGCTGACTTCATTACTACTGGCTGACTTCATCACTACTGGCTGACTTCATCACTACTGGCTGACTTCGTCACTACTGATTGATAGTGACAGGAAAATATTCTAGTGATTAGTAATTTCGGAATTTTGAGTTTCACTGAGTTTGAGTCTAAATGCAATTAAAAGGGTCCTTGATTGACTACCAAGACTTGATGTTCCATTCATTAAGATAACCCATGGCTATCGAAGGGTGACCAATAGACTCCCAGTTCTGGAGACAGATACGCTAATTTCGAAGGTAGTTGTACGATTGTTACCCATTAACTTTCATAATCCACTCGTGCTTGTTTGACTTTTGATCTTGGGAACGTGATTGAACACTCAATGAATTTTAAGGGACCAGAACGAATCTAATCCAACCTCAAACATTGACGAAGACATAATGGGAAGCAATCAGAAAAATAAATAATATCAGTGAGTCTGGTAGTGGGATACATCTGAATTTATTCTCATAGCTTATCTCTGGAGTCCAAAAAAGCTAGAGAGTGTCGGATCGAAATTGGGGCTAGATTTCGACCACGTGGTATTAATCTGAAGCTGAACGAGATTGGATTATACACGCAATCACTGGTTTTCTGGATTCAATTCCGGACTCAATTCCTGATTCATTGAACTTAGCGATGTACAGGGAGGTACAATGTCCTTGGTGTCAAGATGTGGAAGGACAGAGAAAGCCCATGTGCAGACAATGCAAAAGATCTAACCCCTATTCATGCAGTTCTAACGTCTACAATGGAAGAGAGTCAAAGTGGTTGACTTCTACAGATATTTCCGGGTTACTATGTGCAGTACACTACATTCAAGTCCAGCATCAGGTGTCACTCTTTATTGTCTATACAGCTCTAACCATTTAGACCATTATGGGGCTGCACATTAAAGCGTGACACAGTGTACTATATGCTACAATATACTATAGCCTATTATAGCAGGTCAGCATGCAGGTCGTTCCACACAATAGCACTGCTATATTGTACAGTACTGCCATTCTGTACTGTACTATACCGTGCTGTACTATACTATGCTATAATATTTTGCTATACTAGTCAAGTATACATTATAGTGATGTGGTACCAAAATCAATTACTCAGGCCATGCAACCAAGAAGACTCCACTACACCAGTGCTATTCTGCACTACTAAACCGCTGCAAAAGTCAACTACTACCCACTATTTCAGTGTTTCAGTGGACTGACAGAAAGCTTTTATCCATCTGCTCATGGTGTCATGTTCACCTTGGAAACTATACAGTCCTATTTTTAATCCCAATCTCCTGGTGTTGGATTACTCAGCGTACTGGAAGGGTACTAGTGGCCCATACTGGAAGAGTATACTGGTGGAATGGAGTGGAGTACTCAAGGTTATAAACTGGTTACGTCCAGTACTGTTGGAATATATTCAGAGGAGATTACAACGTCCGCTGGATGACCATAACAAAATGTGAGCTCAAACAAGGCAAGATGGTAGAGCATTAAAGTGTTGGTGTCAACGGACGTTTATGTTGACTACCATCCTGGTTCTAACAGCAGAAACAGTGTTTTCCGGAACTTTCGGGAACTTCAAGAAAAGATACTTTCAAGAAAAAACCCTCGACTTGAAATGAGGTGAATAAAAATTCAATCCCATATTGAAACCAAAGTTCTTGAAACTTCAAATCTGGATTCAAAGGCTACGATGCCTTGATTAAGACATTGGACTTTCCAACGAATCTGACAAAAGCTTGATGATCCCGGATACACTGGAGTACGGCAAAGCATACCCAATGCCCAACTAAATTCCTCCTCAGCAACAATCTCCTAACCAGCCGGACTTACAGGCCAGTCTGCCGCATCAAAACCAAAGACTGCCACAGGTTCAGCAGATATAAGGACACCAGCCACAAGTGACCAGTTACTCGCCCGTCCCGGCAGACCCTGGAGCCTACCAATACCATTCTTGGACTCTTGGGAAAAAGATGGTAGACTTGAAAATATAAAGGGATTATCATGGCAGCAGTTTTGGAGTGATTATTCTTAGCCAATGGTTAATATGAGGGGATTGTAAGGGGGCTCTATAGAGATTCCATAGTACTACTAAGGACATCGTGGACTTTCAGGTGCCTACATCTCTGGATTCTTGATGGTATTATATCCCTTTTTGAATATTCAATGAAAAGGCAGAAAAAGGCCTTTTTATTTCCTGCTTACTGAACTCTGTCAGAGGCTCTGTTTGTGTCCAATTAGATTTGCTCTGAAATATGACTACCGCTCCGACTGACAGACTGTGTTTATCACATTGAAAGCCATAAGTGAGATCATACAGACCGTCGGCCAGATCATGGACTTTTGCAGTGACAATATCAGAAAAAGAGGAGGCTCTAGAATAGTTGGCGCTTCACTGAGTTTGAATATTGGCCATTGATATTGACCAATTATCTTTGAGGTCAATGAACGCTCAGAAACCAACCATTCTCCACTAACCATCTGATATTAATTGGATGTTAACTGTCATATCAAAGGAATATCAATTGAGTCTACTTATTGTTGGTTTTTACTATCCTATGGAGTTTACTCTATGGGAGTACACTTAGCCACTGGTACAGTGCTAGGGTTAGACTAACAAAGCAACATGAAGTCACGCATAAACCATATGAAGTTTAATAAAGTGACGTGGTGGAGTTATGAAGTGGTGGAATAATGAAGTACTCAATGACCAGGAATATCACCACAACGTCTATGAAGCAACCATCAATTGGCAAGTCCTTCAAAAGTACCTTTGGTGTATCTCTTGATTGTCGGATATGGATACCAGACTCATACCACTCCGATTACTATACCACTATACTTCATGTCCTTACCAGAGTTTCGAAGTACCACTTGAGGATTCCCTTGATAGTTTCCTTGATTGTTCCCTTGAGGATTCCCTCGAGAGTTCCCTTGAGAGTTCTTTTGAAGGTGCCACAATGTTCCACTAGACAGTACTCACCAGACTGTATAAAAACTGAAACAGTTGGTAGACTGTGACTCAAATGGCTTTTATATTGGGGAGTCTAGAATGGAGGTAAGCATACTACAACCAGTGACTATGCACTACTATTTCCTTTTATAGCAGTCCCCAGTAAATAGTCCTAGTGTACAGTTTTCAACATATCTTTTAGTATATATCATTATACAAGGATATGTAAGTTGTACCTTACAAGACCAAAGTCCTAAGACGGGGCCGCAGCATGGCTGACAGTTATTCACTCTTCTTGTTGAGAACCGCGGTCACTCAAGTGACTGAGGTCATGTGAAGGCTCACCCCAATATAAAAGGACAAGCTCCCGCTATTCTATAACACCACCAAAAATATATATCAACTGAGGGAGGTCATACCAAGATATCTCCCGACACCAGACCCACCAATATTAACTAGTGTAGAGGTACTGATGTTTACTGAGGACCTGGATTGATTTTCAACATATCACTGGCCTAACATTAGTATATTGTTTGAGTAGTTGTAATAGTGGTAATAGTACTAGCTAGGAATTTAGTAAAAATGGTAATAGTACTAACCAGGAATGTAGTAAAAATGGTAATAGTACTAACTAGGAATGTAGTAAAAATGGTAATAGTACTAACTAGGAATTTAGTAAAAATGGTAATAGTACTAACCAGGAATGTAGTAAAAACTGTAATAGTACTAACCAGGAATGTAGTAAAAACTGTAATAGTACTAACCAGGAATGTAGTAAAAACTGTAATAGTACTAACTAGGAATTTAGTAAAAACTGTAATAGTTGTCAACATACGGAGTCAAGGTAATGCTTTGCGCCTGCAATTGTGGAAGGGTGATAACGTTTGTTAAATTCGTATAAACTCAACCTGAGGACCCCATGACAGTGTAAGGACTCAACAGTATCACACTCCTGTTATTCTTGTATGTCGAACGTATTCCGTACGTCCTATAGTTTATCATGGTATGTATTAAACTTAGAATAGTCGAGGAACTCCCTAAGTAGTCAAGGGAGGAAAACCTCGCTCTTATATACACTGGTTGTATGCAACCCTGCATATACATGAAACACAAGCACGTGATACGCCCACTGTTACCCGACCAGGATACCTTACATCTCAGTATCCTTGTTAAATCATTTCCTAGCAGACAAACTTACTTATCCACCCTATCTCAATGACGCGGATTCCCCCCTTCTTATAGGACAAGCCATATTGGCTGCTATCCATATTGGCCTGGAGAGCATCCAATATGCAGGTTGTCTTAAATAACCCTCCTAGTGGTAATTTCCTCCTTGTGTTAGAAATGTGTTCATCTGAACAAGCATCAAGTGTTAAGTCTAACATTTGCATGCTCCTCCTGAACTTTGCTTACGTGCCTTTTGGAACGTGATCATGAGGTCAACACGTTGTGTGTTGTATTTAGACCAGTAATGTTCTATGTGCAGGTTACTAGCTTGTAGATTATTTAACGCATCTTCCGCAACCATAGTTGCGGTACCAGGTGGGGGTGTACCATAGATTAACCACGGTGTGATGTCCAGTGGACTATTGCTGAGGGACACTTTCCTCATGGTCTCGTCAAGGTATGTAAACACTTGAGGAGTGTTTACTTCAGGAGAAGAAGAAGTAGAGTTGTCAGTGTCCATTGAAGTATTGGTGGGTCTGGTCTTTGGAGACGTCTTTGGTGTGTCTCAGACAGATGATATTTGATTGAGTTACTTAAAAGATGGATAAGGTCCCGACTCCCTTATATATGTGGGAGGTCTACCTTCACGGCACCAGGCGGTTGTAGCAACCTCAGGTGCATATGAAGAACAGGTGCTTGTTACCGCGCTATTCCTGCAAGCCATTGGGGAAACTGAGCGCGTTCACCTTGGTACCGTTTTTCAACATAGCTGATTAAAACCTTCACCCGCCTTACCTCTCGTTTAGAACTTTGGTCTTGTAAGGCACAAATTACAAATCCCAGTATATTAATATATATACTAAAACATAGGTTGAAACAATATGAAGTCTGATGGACCAGAAATCTGATGGACTAGAAATCTGATGGACTAGAAATCTGATGGACTAGAA
>NKZD01002031.1:0-59371 GCA_002370635.1 Metschnikowia cerradonensis | reverse complement strand
AACCGTGAAACACCGTACTTGAGAGAATATTGGAGGCCAATGTCATAACAATTCCAACTTACCAGAGAGTCTATGGAAACTCTCAACACGTCACGCATCTTCGAAACAATAGTAAGTGTTTCCTGCATCTTAAGGGCCGCCATATTCAATTTCTCTTTTTCAAGCTAGGAAATAGCTGTTGAATCAAGTTTATGATGTGGTAGTATCCAGCGATCCATTATTAAGCGCAAGTACAAAGTCCATATCTTTTCCACTTCTTGTATCAATGAGACGCCAGACTGGAAGAGAAGCAAGCCTGAATACTAGTCATAATGTCGATCTTACAAAAAATTTACATGCAGAATATTTGCTAGAAATGCAATCTGTTCCACGATATCTAGACACAGTAGAGTGTTTCCATTGATATATGGCAACAGTCTTTGATAAGAAAATACTAAGAGCATTTATGTAATCATGAATCGCGTCAAGGAGCTTCAAGTCACGTGTTGCCAGGCACGCCTCGTCCAAGACCAGGGCTACGGACCGCGAACTAACGTTTTATAACATCTATTAATTTCTTAGTGCCTAGCCTGGATATCGCAAACCACATGCCCCATGTACCAAATGTGCTGAAGATTATCGTTCCTGCAATTATGTGACATAAGGAAAAAAATCAGATCTTACATAATTAATGACTTCAAGGTGACAATTTACATATGAAGTTTCATAGCCTCATTTATTGTTTTTAGAAAACATTTGTGAGTGGATATCTCGGACTGACACAATTTTAACAGGCCAGATCGTTTTTTATAATGGAATCCAATAGAAAAAATCTTCTTGATTTATCGAATGACATAGAAAGTCTAGCGATTAAACGGAGATCCAGAAATTTACGACATTTGATCTACAAAAGGTTTTATTGTAGAGCTGTTGTTAGCAAAAATTTTTTACTTGATTAATTAAATACTATGATGAATAACCAAAGCTATTGTTAAGTCAGGCACAGGTTCTCCTTATAGCTTCTTTTAATAACTTCCATGTTGGAGCAGTGGAGGATTTAGTGATTTTATGAGTAAGTCCTCGCTATATTAGAGTTTTTGTAACTATGATGGTAGAGACAGTAGAAATTTTGGTGCCTTATAGTGTCAATTTGCTCCTGAATAGTACGGGTGACGAGTTGCAGCCGAGGCACTATGTGTTGCGCGTTAGCATATACCATCGAGTACTCAGGAACTGAGATGTGATTGGACTTCAATAACTCTCTTAAGTGAGGGACTTGGGTAATCATATCAGTCATCGCTTCTATCTGTGTTTGTGTGTAGAGTAGTTAGTCAGTGACTTCTTATTCACAATTGATACCGCTCAAATCTGAGCGGGATCCTCTATATATATAGTCAGTCTCGGGGACTTCCACATCCGATACCGGCGTCTCGTAAATGACAGTGCATGATAAGTGTACGCCCTCATCGTGGACATGTCCCTGTTTCAGCTGCACTATGCATCTCTGAAACATGTGGGTTCTATACACATCATCTCAAGCCTGTGTGTTGTCGTTGACTTGCAGGTAACATGTTTCACAGTTACCCGCACTCACAGGTTGACACATGCCACATGCCACATGTTCCAACACTATGACTGCGCAAGTTTTATATGCACACTGCCAGCTTTTCAATAGTATGCCGCATCACGCCGCATCCATTTTAAAACACTTATTTGTATTACTTGGACTCGAAGCCTTGATGAAACAAGAAAATACAATTTGGAGGCTTTCAGGTATTGAATAGGAATATTTCCGTTTGATTTAATTTTAAAAAAATTCAGAAATCGATTGTTGTGTCTGTGTTTTCATTTATATGGTTAGAATTTAACTTGTTATGTTCTTTATAACGTGTTTTAACCTAAACTTGTATTCGTTGATGGTTCCTCAATGAGAGGGACCGGAGTGACTTATATACTTTGAGAGAAATGTGGCACCGAAAAACTCTCCGCCAGAACAATGGTAAGGATTGTTCCAGAATATTCAAAAGGACCATCATAGTACTTCATACAACGATGTTCGTGACACCGCGTTTGCAATGGCCATTATAACAACCGGACTGAGAGGCTTCATAATAACTTCATAGGCAGGATCCTGCCTATGGCAGATCTAACATAACTGGTACCCTACAAAATCATAAATCAGGATCATACGCACCAAACAATTATATCAAACAAATGAAACTTCACTTCAACCAAATTGTTTGACGATAATAAATCTCAATGACTCTTTTAATAAGTTACACGTAGTCGGCTTTGTCTACAAAAGGGCACTTTCTAAAAACTACTGTAAGTCCGCCTTTAAATCCACTGCAAGATCTGATTAGGATTATGACATACCGATTATGCGGTAAGCCAAGCAATCAGAGTCAATTGAGATCTTCGAGCATGTTTTCTGTTAAAAGGGACTTGAACCAACTTCTTTTTAAGGAGTCTACGTGTTTACATTAATACAAATCAGAGCTATATCACATAAAGCGTAAGAAATGAAGAAAATCAATTCAAGAATGTGGAATTCATCCTAGAGACATCAAAACGAGTCACTTCAACCTTCTTCATATGTAGGACAGAAAGACTCAGGTATGTCAAAGAGATGGGGGGTCAGAATCAGTTAAGATCAAGACTCCAGCACTGAGTTCACTCGGGGAAGTCATCGCTCGGAGTAGCCATCACTCAAAACTTCAGATGACCCTAGACACAGATGTTATATGCTTCATTCAGGTATCACGGCGTATCCACTTGTTCTATTGTAATGGAATAGGTAGATTTCTGTTTCGAAACAAAAGTTACAGTGCTTGCAGGTGTTGATCACTCTCAAGTTGCCAGTACTCCGACACGAGTAGTAGTCATAGTTGCGAACCCTCATTCTTTCATCCAAATTCAATTTGGTCTTAGGCACAGTGCGACCAAACACTAGACCATTGGGATCAACACCTATGTTTTGTAAGCCGGATGTGCCTGTATAGTAGGCATAATCTTTTGCTAAGAGAACCTCGGTAGGAGTGGCCAACGGGTCTCCGTAAGACAAAACATGACGGTTTTCACTGGTTTGAGACAACAAATGAATCGAGAGTGGCTTAAGGACGCCACTAATGTTAGCAAAGAAGACAAATGGAAGGTCATAGTATTCTTTATAACCCTTATTATACACACGCTCACCTCGTACAAGCCCTGGTGGAGGAGTCCCATCGATAATAGCAGTCCCGTTTTCTTTGTTGTAGCGCAAGAAGAAGATTTTCACCCTGAAGCAACCATTACCTTTTGAGGTCCTCGATATGTACCTTACATCATGGGTTTGACCGTTAGGGATTATGCAAGAGAAATAGGGGTCACGAAAAAGCCTTCCATCCACCAATTCCAATTCCCTCAGATCAACAAGAGGGCCGAATACAAAATCATAGCGCTGATACCCTGCGTAAGCGATGCCGCGTGTCAGGAGAGTAGAAGGTCCATTGTCCGGTTCCAAGTCAAACTCCACAGGAGTGGCCGAAGGGTCTCCATAAACGAATAAACTCGAGTGATCGAACTGTTCTCCAAGATAATGCCCGGAAAGCGGCTTCAAGCCACCACTGACGTTTGCGAAGAAGACGAATGGTTGCTTAGCCTTTCCCCAAGCTGTCGTAATAAGAAGGGATGAAAAGATTAACTGAATGGGATTCATGTTGTTGATGCTTCAAAAAAACAAAAAAGGACACGCCTATAGGATGACAAGGGGTGCCATGCTTTGCCTTTAAACAATAGCATCAAAATATCTGATCATGCACACTTCCTACAAACATGCCATAAATCTGTACGAAGCCTCTATTACCGCCAGTCATCGACTTCTAAAGAAACAATGACCAGGAGTCGGGAACCTGCTCATTGGTTTTTTATAATCTACACTATCCTCCTCAGATCTTTCGTCAAAACTCCCATATGGTTAATACATGCTTCTACTCTTTTGCAAGCACCGTTTGTCTGTGTAGCCACGTAAATCATGAAACAAAAGGAAACTCTTCTAGCTATGCGGAAGAGGAAATCAATCTTTCAACAAGCTGTTAATGGACAATTCTTTGTGATATTAGAACAAACTCTGTCCAGGGACACACCCCATTTCAAAACTTACCAATCCAAGAAACCAGCAATATTCGATCCTGATCAGAATCGTTTCAGTCACCATTTCTTAATACAGTGTTTTTCAAAACTTTTCAAACCAGCAAGGCAAAACGATTCAAACTACACTAGCAAAATTAAACAAACCAATAATTCAAAAAGTTTCGTACCCCTTCGCACAGTCTTTCAAACCAAATGGCTTAATGGTTCACACCAATTTTCATTAAAATCCAATATTCTGAAATCTTAAATCTGGACGATTAAATCTGGACGATTGCCTCAAATATACTACATTTGGTACAGAAGTCTTGCAGTACCAATCAAGGGGTAAAAAACGGAGGGAACTGAACTGATTTTATTGTTATCCTGTATACAACAACTTATTAGGGGTGTACGAAACTTTTTGAATTATTGGTTTGAATCGTTTGCCGCGTTGGTTTGAACTATTATGTCTTCTTGGTTCGAAAAATTTTGCCGCACTGGTTTGAATAGTTTTGAAATACTCTGTATGCCCAAAAAATTCATCCATAATATGAACCATTCCAAGATTTTTAACGAGAATCTGATAGCTTAGCAAACACTGTTGATTTGTTCGTAATTAAACCAGTCAGGCTGATATTAGGTGAACTTGATACCTGTTAACGCGTGAGCACATTACGCATATGTGTTAGAGCTCAAAGGCTGAGCCTGCGCGATTTTGTTTTGATACGTCACTGAGAGCGTAACTCCTATCCTGCACGGGGGGGATCCTCATCAAGGATCCATCCCTCGTATGGTTGGATCAGTATAGGAGTAAACCTGTTCACCTTATCGTAGAAGTCCTTGGAAGAGATCCCTTGAGATATCCCAGAGAGGGTTATTACTGTAACAATATGTATTCAATATCTAGTCTGTAGAGAGAAGGTAGAATAAGGGTCCTTAGAGAGAAAGAATATGCAATATTCTTTCTTCTCGCATATAAAGGAAGAGGTCGTGCAAGTTCAAGAAATAAAGCTCAACCGTAAAACTGGGCACGCAGGTTTTAGGGAAGCAGCGAAGGGAGATGAGGANAGGTCGTGCAAGTTCAAGAAATAAAGCTCAACCGTAAAACTGGGCACGCAGGTTTTAGGGAAGCAGCGAAGGGAGATGAGGACTTGTGCCCTATTGACATCACTAATGCAATGCAAGCTTAAGTGCAGGGCACTTAAGGGTGTGTGCGGCATATGAGCCTCATATCACAACAGATTTAAGCACAGCGCTTAAGTCGCAATGTTTCAAAGAGGCATGCCCACTCCAATATAAAAGGAGCGGCCGCCACCCACGCTTGTAAGGTCAGGAGTTCTCTCGGAACCATTGAAGAAAATACGGAATTGGAGCCAAGTTACATTCAATAAATACTAGTCTGAAAACTAACAATACCTCATCATTTTTTTAGCCAGTTTTATTTGTATGATTGAATAACTATGAGATTGTCATTCCCCGTTAGCGTTTCATGGTTGTTATTTATATGGATTGAGCGCTGTTTGTTAAATTCTTGTTGTAACGTTTGTACTAAGTTATCTGTATTCGTTGATGATTCCTCCTATGGAGGCATCTTGCATATATACTAGGTCTTAGAGGGAGGCGCGCTGTTTAGGTGGCTTGTCGGTGGCTGGTAGATATCTGCAGAGAGGCTTAAACATTCCTCAATAGGTAGGCAACTACCTATGACGGATCTGACACTGTTTATATGACACGTCTTTGATATTAAACGTCACGTGTTCAAATAGCGCGACTTGTTGGTGTTGAACTTGCGGGACATCTGTACCTCATGATCACGTGCCTTCTAACACGTGAGCAAAGTTCAGGTTCACGTGACCTACCGGAACGCGAATAGAGCAGCGTTAGACTTAACATTGATGTATGTGCAGATGAGCGTATTTCTAACACAAGGAGGAAATGGTGGCTAGCTAGGAGGCAATTGCCGCTAGGAGGATTATTTAAGACAACCTGCATAGTGATTGCTATGTAGGCCAATATGGCTTGGCCTATAAGAAGGGGCAATCCGCGTCATTCAGACAAGGCGGATAAGTAAATCGGTCACGGGGCCCCCAAGTTGAGTTTATAGGAATCTAACAAACGTTATCACTCTTCCACAATTGCAGGCGCAAAGCAGTAAGCGCCAACACTCCGTAGATGCTAGGTGCTAATTGACACAGGTCGATGCCTTGGACAGGATCTACAGCTAAACATTGAACCAAAACTTAATTATAAGTAGCTTAATAGTATTATAGACAAAATGCCAAATGGCTATAACATTAAAATAGCCAATCCGAGAATACAGACACCAATGCTATTCTTGGAAGCTGTATTAGCAAATGGAAAAAACTCTGTAAGAGGATTGGACGCCTTGCTTGGCTTCGAAATTGAATTTCCGACCTTGCTAGTCGATAAAGGTATTTTGGAGCTAAATTGGCCCATCATAGTAGTCTCCATAAGGCCTTTTGCAGTGAATGAGGCTACCGCAGTCTCGCTATGGTTTTCAAACCTGGAGTCCCTAACCGTAATGATTTCTGCAGCAAAACAAGTTCCAGTGAAGTTCAAAGTGGTTGCAGTAGTCAGAGTCACACTAGATGGGTAGCATACCTTGTCACAAACAGTAATCGTCACTGTAGTTTTATCTGGGCAGTAAGTGGTGTAATCACTGAAAGTATTCCAAGTGGTAATAACCGAAGTGTCCTCACACTCGCTGCAGGTGCTGGCAGTGGAGAAAACTCCCCTTAGAGTATAGGACATATTCTCTGTGGTTGCAGATGCTTCTTTCAAAGTGGAGGACGCTCCCTCTGATGTGGTAGTGGCATTCCACATTGACGCTTTAATAACTCGGTAGAACTTGGAAGCATTAGACATGGACGCACTTTCAGCATGTTCACCAGTGGACGAGTGCTCAGTCACACCCGACAGGCTGAAGGCATTAGGCATTTTCGAAGATTCCAAGATACCAAAACGGCTCGAACTGAAAGGTCTGGAGCCGTCAAACCGGTTTGGGCCAGAGGACCTGGAATTAGTGGAAATGTTTGATATGACAGATCCCACAGTTTCCAAACCTATAAGGCCTGAAGGCACACGTGACATCTTAATCGAGGAAGAGGTAGCAATTATGCACTCAGAAGTACAATCTGAGGACATACCGACAGAAGCGGAAGAGTTTTTCTTCTTCTCGGACCCAACACTTTGCCGGAAAACAGCAGGGTTACTCGAAGCCGTATTAGATGGATTTGTCTTGAATAAAGACAGGAAGTCCATCTGCTCAAAATTCACTTTTTCTGGCTTCCGTTTCCCTTCCGACTCCGAATTCGCATTTCCAATCTCCTCAACTGCAGTTTCTCTATCAGAATGAGTTAACTGTTTCTCGGGCTTATATTTCCCATTAGACTTGAATATATGACTTCCAGCATCCTTTGGGTTTTCGCTCGTAATATCATCATGCTTAAGTTTTTTAGCATCGCCAGATGACGTATCACCATCTTTCTTGTGTTTGGTTTTTCCATCATCTTTAGTTGATGGTTCTACAACACTTATGTGCTTGAAATTCTCAGAATGCATATCCATATGCTCGTCCTCTTTACCATCTTCAAAAAAAGGTGTTTCGGCTTTATTGAGTCGTAATTCTGCAGCATTATCAGGATTAGGCTCTTTAGTTTCACCAGATATGAACTTTTCGGCTTCACTAGGCTTTGGGTTTCCAGTATCTGTAGGCTTGAAAATTATAGCATTCACGGGCTTGGGATTAAAATCATCACCTGGCCTTTGATAATCTTTGGGGAAGAAAAATCCATCAACCATAGGCTTCCGTTGTTCCACATTTGTAGCAATTTTTTCTTCAGCATCTGCCGATAATAGCTCTCCAAAATTATTAGGCTTGGCTTGTACAACATCTTTAGGCAAAGATGATCCAGAACCGTCAGATAAACCTCTGGTAGATTCAATAGTCTGTGGACCTCCATGAATCTTTGGATTTTTTTCTCCATTCTTAAACTTTTCATCGCTATCATTCTTTGGATTTTGATTTGCAGCATCACTTATCTTCAACTTTCCAGCATCGCTAGATAATACCTTTGTAGCGGGTTTGAACGTTCGTGTTCCAGTGTTGGGCTTGGCTTCTCCTTTATTCTTTTGCTTGACATATTTTTTATTCTTCTGCTTCTGCCCCCCATAAACCTTTTTCGATTGCTTTGCAGTTTCATTAGATTTTGCAACTGGATCAGATTTTGGAGCTTTTGAAGTTGTATCAGAATTTGAAGTTTTGTCTAAACTATTGTTGACAATTCGGCTTGATTTGTCATAAGGCAAGAGAAAAACATTGACCTCGGAACAATTTTTAGTGTGTAGACTTGTAACATAGTACTGAACGAGTAACCGCCTTTCGAAGCCTTGGACCTCACACAAACCATAGGGGCCATTTAGAAGCCTCTCTTCTTTATCCAAATGCAACTTAGTCTGAGGAACTCGAATACCGTAGACAATAAAGCCATTATAAAAGCCTGCATATCCCGAGTTTGTTGTATCCCTTGTGGAAGCATAGCCGTTTGATAAGGTGAACTCAACAGGGGCGGGTTCATAATTTCCGCGAGAAAAGGTGTTCAATTTCTCATTTCCAAGCGTAATGGATAATTTGGAGAGAATTTCCCTCTTGCCATCAAATTCTGCGACAAAGACATGTGGTTTGTCATTATGTGACTCCTGCCCAACAATCGTCTGCACAGTTGAACTTCCTTGGTCGTGTATTATGCTCAAAGTAGCCGGCCTGCTCATGCTGTAGAACTTCAAGACAATCTCTACATCAAAGCAATCTTCAGTGTTTATTGAAGAATCGTTGTAGAAAATGTAACGCAACAGGTTTCCCTTGACTTTACACGAGCGAAAGTGGCCGTTTTGAAGCTTATAATCGGAATTAAGATATAACTTTATCCGATTCACCCCATTACCGAAAGCAATTAAACCATCATAAAACCCCACATATCCCGGAGTGGGTGCGGTTTTGGTGGAACCATAGCCTCGATCTAAGGTAAAAGTGACTGGTGTGTTCCACGAAGATCCATAAGACAAGGCACTAACCATTTTACCTTCTGCGTCAAGAGGAGAGTAGGAGAGTCCTATCGATTTATTATCGAATTCTGCAAAGAAAGCGAGCGGACTGTTACTAATAATCGCTTGGCTCTGCCACTCTTTGCCACCATTCGCTTGAGAACCGAGTATCTCAACTTTTCTGAAAATGAATCCAGTTGCGCGGTCGTAGCGAGAGAGATATATCTTCACATGATCACAATTTGAATTAGGAGGAGTTTCATTTTGAACAAAAATCGTGTGCTTTCCGGTTCCTGTCATCTCGCACCCAAAAAATTGACTATTTAGGAGCATCCATTCTGAATCAAAATCCAACTCAGTGCCCTCTAATCCAGGGCCGTAGGCAATGAAGCCGTCCTTAATCGTTAAATATCCGGGGGTAGAGCTTGGTTTTGCGATAGCGAGGTTTCCTTTGAGGGTGAACTCGACAGGAATATCTGACTCGGCAGGAATATGTGATTTTTTAGATCGATAGGACAATACATGTGAGTCAAAGTAAGATAAGCCGGAAAGCGGCTTCAATTCTCCTTTGACTTCCGCGAAGAAGGCCAATGGGTAGTTGGAGAAGTCTGCACACACAGTGGCGGCAACAATGGAGGCAAGAATGACTTGGGTTATCTTCATATTGGTTTTTGATAGCACTAAAGAGTGGAAGCATGGCCTTATATATTAGACGACCAAGACACATATGAAACCCATCTAGAACATGGCATTGAATTCACGTAGCGTATTTTTCATATTTCTCGCATTGTATGTTTTTTGATGTATGTCTAGGTGTTGTATGCAGACCAGTAACTACCATGTGCAGGTTACTGGCCGGTGAAAACCCTAAAACATATGTTGAAAATTAACCCGTACTAAATGACTGGTGCAGCATATGGGCTCATGGCTACTTCGCGGTAAGGTCAGTTGGTAAGTTGACGACTGAAAGATGAGCATAGACTATATCATCCATATTGAAAGTGTTCTAACCGTGATGGTTCTTAACAGGCTTGATGTGAACTGTCAAGTGTAAGTTTAATTTTTTTTATAAAGCGACAAAAAAAAGCAGAAATAGAACTAAAAATGGATACAGTGTTTTTCAAAACTATTCAAACCAGTGCGACAAAATGATTCAAACTAGCGCGACAAAATGTTTCGTACCCCTTCGCACAATCTTTCAAACAATATGGACAAGTTGTTGTATACAGGACAATAAGGAAACCAGTTCAGTTCCGTCCGTCTTTCACCCTTGATTGGTATTGCAAGACTCCCAAATGTAGTACATATGAGGCAATCCTCCAGATTTAAGCTTTCAGGATATTGAATTCTAATAAAAGTTGGTGTGAAACATTACGCCATTTGGTTTGAAACATTTTGTCACGCTGGTTTGAATAGTTTTGTCGCGCTGGTTTGAATAATTTTGAAAAACACTGTATGATGTAATTGTGTTCGAAACAATGGGGAGAAAAGCTTTTAGCAGTGCTTCATTTACGCCTGTGGTGTTGAGAGACCGCGGTCACTCACGTGACTGAGGTTGTGTGAAGGCTCACCCCAATATAAAAGGACAAGCTCCCACTATTTCTATAAGAGTATCTGAAATATATATCAACTGAGGGAGGACATACCAAGATGTCTCCCGACACCAGATCCACCAATATTTATACTAGTGTAGAGGTACTGATGTTTACTGAAGACCTGGACTGATTCTCTTCATGTGGGTGTTCTGCATAATGGTTCCGAGGTTTCTCATTCAAGGAAAGTTAGCCCTATTTCGGATACGTGAGCTATTGTTCAGGTTGTCATGAATTTCATGATAGTCACGATGCAAGGCTTAAAAAGAGAAGCTTCATCTGTCAACGAATACTTAGCATGTACGGAGTCAATGTACTTCGTAGAGGCGTTCGATACGCTTGAGTGATGCACTACGAGTAGGTGACTAGTAAAAGTTTTCACCCACCTCGCACCTCGCCAAGATTTTGGTCTTGTAAGGTACAACCTACATATCCCTGTATATAAATATACATATACTAAAATATAAGTTAAAATAATCAGCTAATAGTCACACTCATTGAACAAAAAAAAAAGCAACAAAGAAAAATTTCGCCATTACATGTTAAATATTCGCAGTCTTCCTCTTGTTGTCGTTTAATGAATAGAAGTTGTGGTAAATTTAGGTGACTCGCTGCGCTTTGTTGAGAGTTGTGGTATACACCCCCATAAGCTGGAACAGTTATCAAGTTGTTTTCCAACAACTCCTCTAATTGTGGAACTTCAGTAATCCTCTCCGTTGCTTGTATTATTATCAGTATCTAAATAATCTAGGAGATCCTTGACTTGTTTGTCACAATTGATTCGATGATCTCTTATAATAATATTCGCATCCAATCTTATATGCTCCATTTCTCTCCGTCATCAAACTCTTAACGACATTGTCTTCTCCTAAGACAATGACCAGAGTTGGACGAACGCTAGACGAGAGCTAGACGAGAGCCCAGAGAGGCTTAGTTCCTGCTTCGCCTCTCTTCAACAATACCCAACATTGTCTCAAATCTGTATGCAGTCACATTAACATGCAGTACTCACAGGTGGACTGATCCCCCAAGTTCAACACGCTTGTCTACTGCCGTTCTATGGGGGCATATATGCAGTAGGAACTTAATGTGGTGCTCTCCCCAGAATTCAAATTGGTTCTGGACTAGATCGTCTTACTAGGTCCCAGTGGAACTCGTTTCGTCTTTACATGCGCGATTACCACTTAGTTTGATCCCGAATTAAATTGTGTGATCCGAATTAAGCTCACATCAGTGATGCAAGATAGCCCGTATTTAGCTACTCCTGACATCCATCTCATTAAGCATTAAACTTTCTCATTATTGTTTAAGTATACTTAGTCCGCGCAGCATGGACACCAAATGACTAGGGTCTCATACACAATGAGAGTGTTAATTTTCAGACTTGTATTTATTGAGTGTGACCTAGGGCTAATCCGCGTTATCCTCAATTGTTCTGAGAGAACTCCTAATGTCAGACTGGAGTGGGAATCACTCCTTATATACCGCTCCGATACGTCCTCCGCATTGTCTTGGCGTAGCGGTTGCTCCGCCTCCATCGGGTCCAACATTGTTTCATCCATATAATGGCATGAGATCACATCGTATCTGCAGGTACAATGTTTACTTTCCTCATCACAACCCATCACGTGTTGACATCTATTGAATAAGACACAATTGAATGCTGAATAATTGTGGTCATGAGTGTTCGCAAAAGTCATGTTACTCTACCAAAGTAGCAAGCGCAATTGGGTCTATGTGCATATCTCCTTTACCTACACTTAATTCCTAAAACCAACTCAGTCTTCGTTCACAAGTCAAGATGTCAGTGGCAGCAGTAGTACTTGGAAATGTAATATGTCTCGTAAACAATCTGTACTTGACTGCCTTACTTCTTGAAAGCTAAACTAACGTCATACCGAACCCTACCTTCAGAATTTAATATTTCAAAACGGGTTTGAAATAAATCAGACTCACGGACTCCAGACTGTACGTTGGTGAGCGAGGGAATGAAATTCATCAAAGATGACCTCTTTGGAGCCCGCTGAAGAGTCCCAAAAAAAACACATATCCTAAAGCTGGCTTTTCGTGCGACTTTCTCGAACAAAAGCTTGTCATTGTCTTTTGTGAAGAAATCAATGGCATTTTAGAAAGGTTATTTCTTTTAATTAGGGCTCACGTACTGCCGTAAATAGATATTTACCTAGAAACATTTTCCAGGGGGAAATGCTTGATTACCTTGCATAATACCACGCAGTAAGCCGTTGGGAAGGCTACACAAGTAAAACGGCCCATCTAAAATCATGCCTTTATTATTCAAATTAAAACCAACCAGATGAACCTCTGGTCCAAATACAAATTTGTTGTCCACAAACCCCGCGTAACCAGTGCTGGATGTCTGGTGAGTATATGCCATATTGTCCAGAAGCAGACAGGAAATACCTCCTATGCAACATATCCAATACACTGAATCTAAAAATCATTTAGCATCATTCAAATTAGATATAGTAGAAAGTGTTCCTTTCCAGGAATAAAAGCCCGCTTCAAGTCGCTCAAAAGAAGAGAATGGGACAATATCATTTGAACCTTAAATAGTCCATCAATGAATCCAAGGGCGGTGTTCAAGATTTGCATATCTATTTAGAAAAGTGGGTGGCTGCAAAATTGCTGCACCATGCACTCCTTCTGTATACAATTGACCGTGAGGTGCAAAAGGTTGCTGAGTGTGAGAGTGATCGACATCTTTCCCTCGAAACATACGCACTTTCAGTAAGCTACAGTATAACTAGTAATCAGTATAAAGGGTCGGGTATAAGATGACATTTTGGTATATTATTCCCTTGTTGTGTCGCTTGAGTATTTTTCAAAAGAAAGTTGTCACTATGGGTAGCATACCATGACAGAAATTTAGAGGCTATTTAGAGGCTACACTGCTCTACTACGCCATTACCACATCCCAAGATAATTGTAATACGAGGGATGTCTTTTCTTATGCCACACCGGGTGAATCAAATTAGATCAATTAAAAGTAATACCCATGGTATCTGTTTCGGTTTCGCACTTTAGAGAGAGATTTTTAATGACTTCCCAAGAGTAAATAGGTCAAACACACTATAGTTCTCATAGTAGGGGCCTCTTATTCTTTTATCCACGTGTTAGCAGGCGACCTTCAACTAATTAACTAAGTTTCCCTCCTTCTAAAGTCTAACACCCTTCCGCTTAAAGATCCAAAACTAATACGTTTCTTGAATTAAAAGTTATTACCTGTTCATCTCTATTGTTAGAGTCCGGTTACATCAGGTACTCTGTTTACTATGTTCATTCACCTCTGATTCCTCAGAAGGAGGAACCTTCGCACCTTATATAGACTAGTCCGGCATAGAGGAATAGCGGTCGTAATGAGGGCCAAAGGGGCCGCTCAACCTCTGGTCGACCAGTACAGGGTTCAACATCCACATAGGTAGTGCATTACCCTTGGTGGGTATAACATCTATGTTCCCAGACATATTTGGATACTGGTCAATATCTTTTCTTTACCTTCAAAAATTCCGTTTTTGCTATCAGTGATATCAATCCAAGCTTTGTATTCCTTACATGGCTCCATAATCACATTAGGTGCATACCTTTCTTCCTTAGAAGGATCACCATGGTAAGGCACAAGGTAAATCTCCACCTCGAAACAATGTGGAGCGAGCTCGGCTGGAACATCGTGAAGAATTCCCCGCACTTGATGGTCAAATCGTTCACTAAAGTCACACGAGTAGAACGGACCACTGAGCACTCGCAATGAAAGATCCAAATCCAAGGTAGTTGGAGGTACGAAAAGACCAAACACCAATTCGTTCCTATGAAATCCCACGAACATTTTGTCTTTGTATTGAATAGCATAAGCAACATTCTTTTCCAAATGAAAAATAACAGGAGAGGCCAGCGGGTCTCCATAAATAAACGTACTCATATAATCACCCTGTTCTCCAAAATACATTCCAGAGAGCTTCTTCAAGGTGCCGTTAGCCTGAGCGCAAAAAACCAATGGCGTGTAAGGAGATACAAAGGGGACGTCCATTGCCTCCTTATTTCCCCCCTCATTCCCAAGCATATGTTTTCCATCTGATACAGGATCGCGGTTTTTGTCTTTCTCAGACATATGCTTTCTTTATTTCGTATTCTTTTCATGTTTGTTTGGCATATCAGCCGTGACTGAACCCGTCTTTCTGTTGTAACGCAAGAAGTAAATAGCCACTTCGAAACAAGAATCATCGCTTGCGTACGAAGCTCCTTGCTTAATAACGAACAAATCAATGACATTCCATCTGCATGAGTAAAAAGGGCCATTTAGAACCTTATTTTTACTATCCAATTCCAAAACCATCTTATTGACTTTATAACCATAGCTGACTAAACCGTTTCAAAATCCCCAAGCCCCTGGTATAGGTGGGTCTTTTGTCAAAGCGAAGTTGTTCTTTCTTTTGAATCTGAACATGGTAGGTGGGACGTGAGGTGGTCCATAAGACAATAAAGTTATATTTTCCCCGTGTGAGCTGTATAAGTGACCCGAGAGCGGTACAAAGTCACTATCGATATGCACGAAGAAAGCATATGGAAATTTATGAGCCCACACAGTAGCTGCAACTAGTAAGACCAGGAAAAAATGGGTGCCATTCATGGTGATATCTAATGTTCCTGAAAGGGACTAACAACTTTTATGTATGCAGCGGCCATGGAGTAAAGATTTTTTGAGACCACGCATTTTCCTCGAAACACCTCTAACTTTCACCAACATATGCACATGTCCTGCATGCGGCGTGCCAAGATAAATCTTTTCAGGACCGTTTCGATGATATGTAGAGCAGTTCGATAATAAAACAACAGCCAAGAAAATGGGTTCCAACCATAATGTTCGCGTTGACATCGAAACTCATTGGTTCAAAGTTCCTTTGGAATCAAGGCTCATTTCGTATACGACTATTACTTCCTGACCCAAATAACTTATCGCCTAGCCACTTTTCTCATCCAAAAGAATGCACCGTTTGTCAGAGAGCCCATTCATTGGTCCTTTACCAGGTCATCACGCGACCACTCATGTGCATATGAATGAGGGCTTTGTGTCGGTAACCAAGACCTCACATCTATCATGTCTAATGCATTTCGGGTGAGTATGGCATTGTCTCGCTTTATTTTTCCTCCGTCGTCAATAGTCGTCCACCATTCTAATTGGAGGTAGTGTTTTGGTAGTAGACTAAACTTTAGCATATTTCCAAAAAATGAATGCTTGCACTGAATTAGATTCACTTAACCTCATAGAAATGAATGTTATTCTGGTACAATCTGACAGAGCACGCATACTATGCGCTTCAGGAGAATATATGTAACGCGAGGTATGAAACAAAGCACACACACGCAGCATCATATTCACCGGAACCCCTTAGAAATGCATCTCGTATAGAACATGAGGCCACTGGATTTTCCAATGAGTCCATGAATGAGGCTAACACTCTATTGGTTGTGCCCAACGATTTCAATGGGAGAATGGCGTGTAACTTTCTTGGAAAATGACCATAACACCAAAGGTACTTGATTGTTTATCTGGTGATCGCATTTCAGCGCGAGTTCGCAAGTATGTTTTTTAAGAATCTCACGCGAGCCATATCCGACTATAGCAATTTGAAGTTTGTAACAGTACACAAATGAATAACGGTTTTGCGAGAGATTTGGAGAATTCTTACATTTCGATATCAGGAAACGTGGATAAGCATTTCTTTTATACTTCGCGCCTTGAAGCGTGCACACATTTACTCCTGGAGTGCGCATAAACGTCGCACGCTTATCACAAGCGCGACTGTCAAGATTAAGATTTTTCAACCTATGTTTTAGTATACATTGATATACAGGGATATGTAAGTTGTGCCTTACAAGACCAAAGTTCTAAACGAAATGTGAGGCGGGTAAAAGGTTTTCACCCGCTAGTAACCTGCACATAGCATATTACTGGTCTGCATACAACACATCTACGAAGTACTCTGACTCCGTACATGCTAGGTACTCGTTGACCAGATTACACATCTACCAGTCCCTGATCTTAGCAGAGAAGAAACTCTTGGTGGTGTCATATGATATGCTAACTATTGATTTTTAGTCTTTTTTCATGTTCCCTTATTTCTGATGTTTGTGGTTGCCTGTTAGCTAAGGATGTATGGCTTGGCTCAGGATAGCATTTTACTGCCGCGGAAGTAAGAATCAGACTGCAAACAATGTGGTTATCTAGATGACATTCGCTACCAATTCCCTCTATAGAATTCTGAAAAAATATTTGAAGTTCAATCAAAAAATTGTTTTTTTTTTAATACCCATTGGCCATAGATCTCGGTGTCAATTTGCTTTTTTTCTAAAACCGATTTTGATTCTACATGTTGGACGCATAGATTCACTGAATAGAACACTACTCATATGAATAATTAGGTGCGAAATCGCAAATCCGACACTAACCAACACGCACGCCTAACCCTCCATCGCTACAACAATAGTCGCCACCTTGAAATAAAAGCGAATCAATTTAGGCGGGCCTTGCTTTTTCTTTTAAGTGTGCCTTAAAGTATCATACGACATATATAAACTGGCAGAGCACACAATATACCAGCAAGAATACAAGTTTATGGTGCAGTCCAATAATACTACTAGCTAGAGTTTTGTTGAATTACAGACGAATTGGTATCAAATGGTAGTGACTATGGCTCAATCTCAACTTCCTGAAGACTATTCTAGGCTATTGGGGTACCTAAGGCGTGACCTCAGGCTTTGTTCAAGTTTAGCGTAAGGCCAATTTTGAACTTCAAAACACTTTTGGACGTTATATATATATTTCTCGCTTTCCTATAAAGAAAAACATCAATTCTATAGTCTATGTGCTCCGACTATCAAACTATACTGAGCAAGACCACTAAAGCTCAATCACTTAGTATTTTGTACCCTAAGACTGGATAAATAATACAAGATTTATCTTTTTGTGAAAGTTTAACTTATTTTTACAGAATTTAGGATTATTCAAAACACCAAAAATTTATACACCTTGATTAGTGTTATATCACTTTCGCCTCATTAATTATATTTGAATATCTAGTCATCTATAAAATATCTAGTTATATCTTAATAATTGTCTTGGACCAATAGATATCTACATTGAATTAGTGAGTCATATGAAACATATTGGACTAAGTCATGTGACTACAAGAAAGAGAGCAATATTGAAAAGGCAAGCCCATACATTCCTGAAATTTGCTTAGCAGCCAAGATATTTCTTGAAATGTTGCTGCTGCAGAAGCATATACACATACTCCATCAAACTCAGGGATTTATATCTCAATTTTTTTCTGAATATATTCCCCTTCAAAATAAATAGAACAATTACCATGATAATTTGCGACAAAGACCTCAAAGTTCTTCCGCAATTCTTCCCCAAAAAACATAACCCTACATGGCAATGACTCTTTAATCAGGTGTAGAGAGTCTATACTTTCTTCAGGTGATACCTCATCATCTTCCATAACTGCCTCTTCCTCGTCTTCATCTTCCTCGTCTTCATATTCCTCGTCTTCATCATCTAATACAGCACTCCTGGTTTCTTCATCGTAAGGCAAGAGGTATATCACGACCTCGAAACATTTTTCGGCGGATACGTTCATTGCTTCAAAAGAAATCGAGTGCATATCGCCTTTCATCGGACACGAGTAAAAACGGCCATTTAAAACCTTCTTTCTGCCCTGCAATTTAAACTTTACTTTTTGAATAGTAG
The DNA here is from genome assembly GCA_002370635.1 of Metschnikowia cerradonensis. NCBI lineage: Eukaryota > Fungi > Ascomycota > Pichiomycetes > Serinales > Metschnikowiaceae > Metschnikowia > Metschnikowia cerradonensis. Next base: position 40,858 of record NKZD01002031.1, on the reverse strand, counting down.
GACCAAATACAAATTTGGAGTCCTCGAAACCCGCATAGCCTCTGCTGGGTGACTGGGTAGTATAAGCATATCCATTTTTATACGTGACCTTAGCAGGATCGACATTTGGGTTTCCATAATAAAACAAGCTCGTCTTGTTACATGACTTTCCGTCAACCCACCCAGAAAGCGGGTCCAACACATCATGCACTTTTGCGAAAAAAGCCAATGGTAATTTGGCCTTTATTGCAGACTTCGTTGTTTTGTTGTAAGGCAAGAGATAGATATCCACCTCAAAACAATTACTAAAGCCTGAAATAGAGTTTCCGTGCAAAATTCCGCGCACGGGATCCTTGTCAAGCTTGCACGAGTAAAACTTACCATTACGAATCTTCCTCTTGTTATAGAAATTCAAGCTAATAGGGGAAACGGTAGGGCCATAGACAAACCCATCTTCGTGAAACCCAACAGATGCCAGGGTGGATGTTTGGCTAGTATAAGCATGATCGTCCTGTAAAATAAATTCGGTAGGGGCCACCGATGAGTTTCCGTAAGAAAATAGACTTCCTTCTTTATTATTCACAGCAAAAGGAGTGCCGGAAAGTGGCACGAACTTCCCCTTGACTTTTGCAAAGAATACCAATGGAGATGTGGATTCCCCATAAATCGTTTGGGCAAGAAGGGAGGCAAGGATCAAGTAACTGGTTTTCATTCTGATACTAATTTCGTCTGAAAATGACGGCCAGCTCTTTTATAGGTCGGCCAAGGATCGCAAAATTTTCTCAAAAAAATGTTTGTTTTGGTATATGGTTCCAGAACAATAGGTACAGAACCTGTGACCGTGAATTAATAAATGCACACTTTCTTCATTTGTAAAGCCAAGAATTACATTTCGGAGAAACTTGGCCCTTTGAAGCTGAACAATGTGTTTGGTTTGAGTAACTTGTAATTCAACGTGAAGTTTGAAATTAGAAGAGCCACAACCTTGAATATTATTGCGCTAGTTTGAATCATTTTGTCGCACTGGTTTGAATCGTTTTGGCGCGCTGGTTTGAATAGTTTTGAAAAACACTGTACAGGGATATGTAAGTTGTACCTTACAAGACGAAAGTTCTATCTGAGGTATGAGGCGAGTGAAGGGTTTTTGTTGGCGCTTACTGCTTTGCGCCTGTCATTGTGGAAGGGTGATAACGTTTGTTAGGTATCTATAAACTCAACCTGGGGTCGCCGTGACATATTTACTTATCCGCCCTGTCTTAATGCCGCGGATTCCCCCTAATCAGGACAAGCCATATTGGCGTGCATAGCAGCCAATATGCAGGTTGTCTTAAATAATCCTCCTAGCGGCATTTTTCTCCTAGCAACCATTTCCTCCTTGTGTTAGCAATGTGCTCATCTGCACATGCATCAAGTTTTAAGTCTAACACTTGCATGCTCCTCTATTCACGTTCCTGAGGACACGTGAACCTGAACTTTGCTCACGTGCCTACTGGCATGTGATTATGAGGTACAGATGTGCCGCAAGTTCAACAGATTTCACTTGCCTGTTACCTGCACATAGTACATCACTGGTCTACATACAACACACTACGAAGTACCTTGACTCCGTACGTGCTAGGTGCTTGTTGACAGCAGCTGAGCACATTTCTAACACTGATCGCGAAAGGGGTCTCTACGACGGCCGAAGACAGGAGTGGGGGAACCCTGCATCTTTGTTGACATAGCAACCAAGATATTGGATACATAAAGGGAGTGTCCGATTGTTGTAATGGACATTGCAAACGCCGTGTCACGGCCATCGTTGTATGAAGTACTATGATGGTCCTTTCGAATATTCTGGAACAATCCGTGCCGTTGTTCTGGTGGAGAGTTTTTTGATGTCACGTTTCTCTCAAAGTTATTTAAGCCGCTTCGGTTCCTCTCTGTGAGGAACCTTCAACGAACATAGTTTCATTTAGGCATAAATGTATCAAAGAACATAACCGAGGGCGTAACCCGTTCTAGTGAGCGATATTGATAAAAAGGTCAATCACGTGAACCCTAGTTTAGTTATCATAGGAATTTTATATATGAGTACAACAACTTCCCTGCCTTACTTAAAGAAGTTGTTAAAAACGGACGCACTCGCATTCCTTTATACATGAGTGTAAAGGATAACGCTGGACAGTCCAGGCCGTATGTTATCACGTGGTAGACAAAGAATAGGGGTGTAACTAGGTTAGAATAATACATGAGACGGATATAAGCAGATATACATAAACTCTGCTAGTTGAATTAGAGGTTCACTATCCCTTTTGGAGCTCTCAGGGGTTACTGACGAAAGCCATTGAGGTAGTTAGACTCGGTAGTATTAGCGACACTAGTAATCTGTGTGGCTTCATTGGTCTGCGGTGCGTCTACTAAGCATATGTGAGTTATAGTAGATTTGCTCCTCAAGAAGTAATCAACGAATTACACTATTCTTGAGCATTTGTTCTAAAAGAACCAGGGTATTTACGGTTACTGTAACAGTGAACATTGGGATTTATTATCATTTATTTGAAAAACAGTCTCTTGGTAAGTTATCAATATAGCAGTGGAGACATCAGATAAATGATATAGCTAATACCACGATAGATGTAATATGTGAGGTCAAGACAAGCCCAGACTTGAACAATGAGGCATGGCCTAAAACACAGGCACCAACCAATAGCTCTGTATTGTTGTATAAGCAAGCATAGCAAAACTGATTGGTAGCCTTATGTGGATATTTGGAAGCTGTTTAAATCCTAGTGACGGTCAAGATAGTATCAATAAATACTGTTGCGGTGGCCATAAATAATATCAGTCTGACACTTAAAGGAAACTCAGTTGTTCCACTGAGTAGTTTTGACAACGGCTTTAGATTTTCGATAGAAAAGGAAATACATGATTCAAACTTCGATCTAGTCGACGGATAATGTTGCATTCATTTCCAATAAATTTGAGCCGGAAGGTATAGAATTACGTGAAATTTTTCAGGTAGAGTCAGGTATGACATACAAATCAACTATGACCACCATCTTCACTTCCGAAGCAAAACTAGAACAAACTTTAGCTATGTTTGTTGAATTCATTAAAACAACTCTTTTGCTACACCGAAGCTTCCAAAAATTTATTATGTGTTAGATTACCCTTTCAGTGCTTTATCGCATTCACCTCTTGACTATTAAACGGCAAAAGGTGGATGTCTACGTCAAAGCAACCAGTATGGGGTACGGAAGAGGCCCCGTAAAAAATCACATGCATCCCGGTGCTTAATAATGAACACGATTGGAATCGTAAATTCATAATCTTCTGTGTACTATCCAACTCCAAGTTATACTTGGGAGTTTTGAATCCAAATGTAAGCATGCCATCAAGAAGCCCAAAGTACCCCGGAGTGTATTTGTTATTAGTAACTGCATAATTTCTTTCTTTGGCAAATCCGACAGGGATCTCTTTCAAAACACCGTAAGACAATACGCTTATTCTTTTACTAAAGTAATCAAAAACAGTTCCCGAAAGCGGTACTAATAAGTCTTCGAATTTGGCAAAGAACAACAATGGGTATTCTGGAGATACAGATGAAGACAAAAGCATAGCGCTCAAATCCAACTTAGCCATATCTTTAAAATCCCCTGTAGAAAAGAATTTTGCAAGCCGAAGTTTTCTATTTTCTTTTTCTTTGTGTTTCCTATCCTTCTTTGTTCTATGTTTCTTATGTTTCTTTCGTTTATCTTTCTTCACCTCTTTGGGCTTATCTTTTTCACCTTCATATTTGGCACCTGCACGAAGCTTATTTTTGTCATCTTCCCAAACCAGAATCTTATTAGTTTCCCAAGAGTTATATTCTTCATTTTTCCCTGGCTTAGAACTCTCATCCTGAGGGAACTGATTTCTTTTTTCTTCTTCGGATAAAGGTTTTGTATATTCTTTAGACTTGGGAAAAACTTTCATGGCTTTGCCTGTTTTTTTATCATAAGGCAAAAAGTAGATATCCACTTGGAAGCACTCTGTATCAGATATTTCTGTATTGTCCTTATATAATGCGTATAATAGGTCTGTAACTAAAACACACGATTGAAAGGGACCATTCAAAACTTTCATTCTTTTATCAAAATCCAAAGGCATCCTAGGAATATTGGGAGCGAAGCCAAGCATGTCACTATAATACCCCAAGTAAAGGTTATCTCCAGTGACTGCAAAACCGTCTTTTATAGAAAACTCAGTGGGTTCAGGCCACGAGTGCCCATAAGAAAGTACACTTAACTCACCGCCGTTTTCTTGGGAAGCGGCACCAAAGAGTGGGCGCAAATTACCTTCAACTTCTGCGAAGAAGGCATATGGGAGTTTAGGGTGTGCCCATGTGACCGTGGCCACAAGCAAGGTGATGATCAACTGAGTAATTTTCATAGCAATTGCTTACGCTCCTGAGATTGAAACCTGAGATTGAAACCTGAGATTGGGACAAAACACCTATTTATATCTTAGCCAAGGTATGCAAAACTCCTTTCAGCCAAAGCATTCGTTTTGGCAATTGTGCGTTGCCATGAGAACAATAACAAGAAACATAATGAATGAACCGGGACAGAATTAAGGCGAATCTGAAATAAATGTAGAAGAATTAAGGACAAAAATAGAACAAGCTGAGAACAATCGTGCAGAATCTGAGAAATGCCCTTATGCATGATTTTTCCTGCACACTTAGGGCCAAAAACTTTGTATCTAGAATGAGCAGGCATTAATCCATCGTTCTAGGAGGAAATTTAATTTTCCTCCGGCTCTAACATTCTTAATCCCATTTGGCCGACAAAGCATTGGATGTAATTAATATTGGTTAAACCTAACCCAAGGATTGATTACCACCCTAATCCAGCCTTCTAGCTCCAAACTAGTATAAGAAATTACTACAAGATCGAAGACTAGGTGTGTTTTTTACTTGAATCTGGTGATTGAAGGAGGTTGCTCAAAATATCCTTTGCTCCGACGAGTTGATAATGTGCTTTGACATATTTCACCTTCCAACGTCTTGCTTCCTGTATTTCACAAAGTTATTCATAGTCGATCCTAACTCCGGTTATTGAGCTAGGTTGAATTTGTATTGTACTTCTAGTACCCAATTAGCAACTTCTTTTCATGATGTTTGCTTGAAGTAAGACATTTCTTAAGTTATTTGGGATAAAGGTTCTACATAAAGCAGTCATGCAGGTTAACAATAAGAAAAAGCCATATGTTCTCTTGTAACGTGGCAGTTTAGCGTAGAGGCAATATGAGTGTAAGGGCAGAATAATAACTGTGTGACCTCGCTGTTTAATCATTGGTGCGTCTAGGGTTTTTGTTCTATCACAGTTGGTAATATTCCCATGCGATTGAGTAGGGTAGACTCAAAAATAATACCTATGTATTGCGCTACTCACAGAGTATGTTACCAACAATTAATTACAATAAGCTGCATGAAAAGCTTAAATTCCTTCATGCATTCGCGATTTCTCGGATAATTTCTTCAAACGACCTTATGGCTCAGAAACTGGGTGCTACTTTCCCATAGATGTATGTCTTCACAGCTGTCATGTAAAACTGGGGAGTTTCAATCAGTTAATAGGTCAATTTGAAAATATGAAGAGTATCAAACCAAGAATTCTTAGCTTGTACGAGCTAGATGATGTTAGTCAATCGTTATTGAAAGGGAGACCACTATACAGTCGCCATCGGCGATTGATTTTTATAATGCGGCTTCAGAATCAATAAACCTGTGGTACCACGTTTTCCGTTACAGTTTTGACTTAACACTGAGTGTCTTTAAATGTTAGTGCTTCAAAACATACCATGAAGAAAACTATAGACTCGTGTGAAGTAATGAAAACTATGTCATCTACATCTCTAAACGTTCACTTAAACTGCGGCAAATACTAGTTCTCTGTTCGTACAAATACAAACTCTGACTCTTAATAGTGATTTACACGTCGTTGAATATCACTACCCATTTCGTAACAACCCCGAAATAATACCCACATGGTTATGAAGTAGAACCCCAAGACCAAAGCTTTATTGTAGGAATTGTACCAGCCGCATACGTCATATGTAAGGTGTGAATATAGCATGCGAAATCCACTTCCGTTGGTTCGTAACCTCCACCTCTTACAGTCTTTTTCAAAACTATTCAAACCAGCGCGGTAAAATGTTTCGAACTACACTAGCAAAATTAAACAAACCAATACAGTGTTTTTCAAAACTATTCAAACCAGCGCGACAAAACGATTCAAACCAGCGTGACAAGATGTTTCAAACCAGTGCGACAAAATGGTTCAAACCAACTTTTATTAGATTTCAATATCCTAAAAGCTTAAATCTGGAGGATTGCCTCATATGTACCACATTTGGGAGTCTTTCAATACCAATCAAGGGTGAAAAACGGACGGAACTGAACTGGTTTCCTTATTATCCTGTATACAACAACTTGTCTATTCATTTGGTTTGAAAGATTGTGCGAAGAGGTACGAAACATTTTGTCGCGCTGGTTTGAATATTTTTGAAAAACACTGTACACATAACCCCTAACAAGTTGCTGTATACAGGATAACAAGGAAACCAGTTCAGTTCCGTTCGTTTTTCACTCTTGATTGGTACTGCAAGACTTCTGTCCCAAATATAGTACATATGAGGCAATCCTCCAGATTTAAGATGTCAGAATATTGAATTCTAATAAAAGTTGGTGTGAAACATTACGACATTTGGTTTGAAAGATTGTGCGAAGGAATACGAAACTTTTTGAATCATTGCTTTGTGTAATTTAGCTAGTGTGGTTTGGAACATTTTGTCGTTTCAACTTATCGTTTTAGTATATGTATTGATAGACAGGGATATGTAAGTTGTACCTTACAAGTCCGAAGTCTTAGACGAGATGCGAGGTGGGTGAAAACTTTTCACCTACCGGTGACCTGCACATAGTGCATCACTCAAACGCATCCAACGCCTCTACGAAGTACATCGCCTCAGTACATGCTAGGTACTCGTTGACATGTCGCGCTGGTTTGAATAGTTTTGAAAACCACTGTAAGCGACGGTAATACTAAAAATAACAACCACAAGGTTGCTTAAGATTACAGGTAAAATTTGAGAGTATAGGGGACTCCATTTACTCTTAGCACCTTTGGCCTAATTTTTGAACCTACTCAAGTAAAGATTTTCCGTATGTGTCAGCTCCGTCATTTTCACCAATCGTAGACAATATATTATCACCTTCATTTACCACACTTTTCTTTTCAGACCCAAACACTTTTCTTCCATCCCACTCAGATGATCCTTTCTCGGTTGCATGTTCATTAAAATAAATCGGGTCAGGCTTAGCCACAGTTTACCTTATCACAGGAGACCAAGCGGCATCGTCGCTAAACAAAAGATATAATTCCACCTCGAAACAGTCTCTACCGACCGCGTATTTGTGAAAAATGCCGCGCACTGGATCGTCCAAGACACAGGAGTGGAAAGGGCCCCCTAGAACCTTCTTTATACAGTGTTTTTCGAAATTATTCAAACCAGCGCGACAAAACGATTCAAACCAGCGTGACAAAATGTTTCAAACCAGTGCGACAAAATGGTTCAAACCAAATAGCGAAATGTTTCACACCAACTTTTATTAAAATTCAATACCCTGAAAGCTTGAATCTAGATGATTGCCTCATATGTACTGCATTTGGGAGTCTTGCAATACCAATCAAGGGTGAAAGACGGACGGAACTGAACTGGTTTCCTTATTGTCCTGTATACAACAACTTGTCCATATGGTTTGAAATATTGTGCGAAGGGGTACGAAACATTTTGTCGCGCTAGTTTGAATCATTTTGTCGCACTGGTTTGAATAGTTTTGAAAAACACTGTACTGTTTAACTTCAAATGAGCTGGACTAATTTTAGTACCAAATACAATTCTCGGTCCGTCAAACCCTAAGAACTCTCAATTGGGTGTATCGTCAGTGAAAGCGCGATTATTTTGAAAAACAACCCCGACAGGGCGTTTCGACCAGTTTCCATACGAAAGTATGCTTTGTTTGTCATTTAGATCATGTCTAGAGCGAGCAACTAAGGAAGAAGGTGTTCTAGCGAAAATCTCCACACGTTTGCCGGAATCTGCTCATGCAGTTGCGGCTGCAAAGAAGGCGAGGGTCAATTGAGTTGCTTTCATAATTGTTTGCGTTTTATTTATTACAATTACAATAAAAAAAGACAAATGTCGCAATTTATATTTTGGAGAAGAAAGCTTTTTGGTCCTTCAAGTCTTTTTCACATGTGAGAGTCACCTATTGTCTTTCAACGAATCTATTATCATGCCCTTAATATACGCATTTCCTGCATATGAGGCGACAACTTCATGATTCTAGGAGGTTTAGCCCCATTTTTTTTTCAGTTTCCGCCAATCATGACCATTTGCACCCCCTTTTTTCACCATTGTAGCAAACCGTTACTTTTGAAATGACTTCTCTTTTGATTGATGCAGCCATGATGTATAGTTAAAATATGGGTATCTCTTGAGTCACGATTTTGCAAAAAGTTTGAAGCCGTGAGATTCATTTTTACCTGACTTTCAATCGTATGCTGCACTAATAGTATGAGCAATCTGCATTATCAGACATGAGTTCATTTTGTCAGAGCTTTAAGTGTTACAATTAATGAATTAAACTAGATGAAAACAATTAGATTTTCGATGTTCTGTTTATTTTTTCAAATATTCTAAATTTTTTGACCAAGTCTTTTGCAGCTTTGGTCAACGAGTACCTAGCATGTACGGAGGCGATGTACTTCGTAGAGGCGTTGGGTGCGTTTGAGTGATGTACTATGTGCAGGTCACCTGTGGGTGAAAAGTTTTCACCCACCTCGCACCTCGTCTAAGACTTCGGACTTGTAAGGTACAACTTATATATCCCTGTCTATCAATATATATACTGAAACATAAGTTGGAAGCTTTAGATGACGACATCAGGGCTAGAACTGACTATATGCATACCATATGTTTTTTGAGTAGTACTTCCCATTACACTGTCCCCAGTGATGAAATGGTAAATTTGTATGCACTATTCCTGAGCTAAAAGAGCTAAATCTTATGTGAAAGCTTCTTGAGCTAATTAGTATTCTAGTTTTACTATTTGTGTCAGGATTTCTCCAAAACCTGATTTTTAGTAGAGTATGTTGTGTTGAGATTTGTCATCTACTAACGCATAAACTGAAGCGGTTATTTTTTTCTGTATCAAGGCTATACTAGAACTCTCATGATCACAGCGTCATCCCTTATTGTAACCTCTAAAGTTGCCACCAGCTCCTTTTTTCGCGCGACGCCGTCCACTCATTGCATATTCTTGCATATCACTGTTTCATCTGTCCTGCTTACATGCAGTCACATGGAACGTTCAGCGCATCAGAGATGTACTGATTCCTCACGTTCAACATGTTGAACCTGTTGATCTTTTAGTATTCTTAGGCCCATAATTTATGCTACTGTTCTGTACTATGAAGTCCGTGATATTCTGGTTACTCGTGATACCGTTCAACCTAGAGCGGAATCCTACCTATATAAACCTTTTCACCTTAGACTCCTCGCTCCTGTACCTGCCTTGTTAATCCATTGTCTCAAACCTCACTCCTCCTGACAACCAACACCCAGTTACAATACTAGTCTGTGTTGACGCTTACTGCTTTGCGCCTACAACTGTGGAAGGGTGATAACGTTTGTTCGAATCCTATAAACTCAACCTGGGGTCGCCGTGACAGATTTACTTATCCGCCCTGTATTAATGACCCGGATTCCCCCTTCTTATATGTAGGTTGTCTTAAATAATCCTCCTAGCGGCATTTTTCTCCTAGCGTCCATTTCCTCCTTGTGTTAGAAATGTGCTCATCTGCACACGCATCAAGTGTTAAGTCCAACACTTCCATGCTTCTCTATTCACGTTCCCGTAGGACACGTGAACCTGAACTTTGCTCACGTGCCTTGTGGCACGTGATCATGAGGTACACATGTCTCGCAAGTTCAACACGCGGCACCGCGGCAGATCAATATTTCCAGGTCCTTTTTTTTTCACCGCGGATTGCGGTATTCTAACGTCTAATCAACGTGCGTGGTCACCTTTTGCTTTTTTGATAGCGTATAGGGAATGTAGCAGAACTGTCTTAAAAACAATTCTCTAAGCCGAAGGAATTGTGCAACGTGAGATAAAGACTCGCTAAATAGAAGCAGAAGGTAACTCTCCTAGACATTTAAACTTTCAAACTTTTGAAAGAAGGAATATGATTAAAAAAACAATCTGATTTGAAGGTAGCTTTCGCGATATTTATATCCGTTTAAACGAGTCACTTCGTGGCTGCAAAAATGAACTCGCCGTGCATCCCTCATGTATGCAGTCTAGTTCGAACCAAAGAATAAAGATCGGGCTCCTTAATAAAGTCAATATACCAGGTCAACAACATCTAAAGAATTCTGAGTCTATCTGTTATGACTTGCAAGAAGTAGAATCAGCATAGACTCATCATAAGAAGGCTTCCACCGTAACGAAAAAACAATGCCGTGCCCTCAAATAAAGCCTTAAATATGGTCACTTTAGTGCAGCAAAAGCTAAGTATATCTTTAAATTGAGTCAAGATCGATACTCCAGACTCATACTAGCTCATAACCTCAGATCGTCGTGAATGAATTTAAATTCTTTAGTTCACCTGTGCAGTTCCTATTTGACAATTACAGCTCTTTGGCCTCGGAAGATGTTATGTTTCACCTGTTAGATTCTTGTTGTTACGTCAGGTACTCTGTTTAGTATGTTCATTCGCCGATAGTTCTCCAGGGGGAGGAATCTGAGCTATTTAAGTATTTGACAACGGCATCGCCTAATCAACTGGTTGTTGCTAGGTGCAAGGGGGAGAACTCTCCACATTCCATCCTGGTACCTCGGGTTTATCACATTCCCTCCTGGTACCTCGTACAATGATGGTGGAAGTGTGGCACAGTGGAATTGCCATTGTTAGGATTAGACATCGTAGGCTCAAAATAACTCACTAGGTAGAACACTACCTATGGTGGATATAACAGACTTGGCTATATTTTTTTATCCAGCTACATCCTTTTCTACTGAATTGTGTATGGCGTAAGTGTTTATGGCCGCCAGAAGTTCACATTTTTCATTACAGTGTGGAGTCTAGAGTATTCAGCTTTTGTGCTGATATCAAATTAGACAGTCGAGAGCTTCTCCGTTACAAATGTTAATATTAAAATTAAGTTCTTTGGTGACATCATCTCGTAATAATGATAAATTCTGTTTGGGGCTCCATCAATTTTGACTCAGTATCAACTGATACATTATTATGCATATGCAATTGCTAAGCCTTTAACTTAAAATACTTGTATTGGAACCTGATTCTATATGCTACTGTGTTTTAAAATAGTGCCGGTACAAAAATAATACAGATCATTTTACCTAAGCATAGCTTTAATGCAGGCACTGCTCTGAAGTAGGTACTTCTTTCAGCTGAACAATTTTGTTCATTTATCTCTTGAGAGAGTCATAAAAATAGAGCCATAAATACACTACTGAATACTATCAGGGCTTAGTTTGCCCAGCTATTTTTATTAGTGTACTAGTATCTGCGATCCGGCACATGTCGCATCACCATACACGTGTATCGTCAAAAAGTTTAACTGTCACGCGATCAGACTCGTTACTAAAAGTTTATCAAGCTAGACTGCTCGTCTAATAGACTTTTATTAAAGCGGGACTATGGTCAAAATTCTCATCTTTTACAAAAAGAATATGAGTGCATCTTCTTCAACATCAGGAACCCAAAGCTGAATCCGCAACTTTGATCTGGTATTTAGAAAAAGGGTAAAAAAAACTTTCATAATACATTCAATGAAAACTAAGTGAAATATTAGACCATTCTGGACTTCTCAACAACAATTCTGTTAAGATCAATAAGCTTAAACTTCAACAGCCTTTATCGATTTTCAACAATTCCGTGTTGACGATATTTCTTCGTGTACTAGTTCTCCCTATTCAACAGAACAATGTATATCTTTACATGTTGTGATACTCGAGGCCCCCTAAGAGTCTATAAAAGCATGGCTGCTCTCCTTCAATTATATTTATCATCGACATCTTCAAGTCTTCTTCACTCACGACTCTTTACTCACTCATTATGAAATTCTCTCTTCTTACTCTCGCTCTTCTCCCAGCTGCTTACGCCGCACCAGCTCAACCTGATGCTGAGCAAAACCAAAAGATCGTGGATGTGATTGGAAACATGACCAATAATTTGCTTCTTGACACAGAGAAGTTTGCCCAAATGAACGGTATGTTGTTGGAGGACATGCTCACTGTGCCAGGAGTTACAGTCAAGTCCAACAACCCAAACAGAGCTGTGAAAAGGGGTTGGACTGATTACCTTCCATTGGTCAAGAGTCTTACCAAAAATGTCTTGGCAGGTGTTAGTGGAGTTTTGGACGTCACCGGCTTTGGCGAGGTAGGCGATATTGTTCGCGTGGTCGGAGGGTTCTTGTGATCCACCAACCACTGGACTCCACAGCCACTCGAAGTCATTGCTTTTAGCATCTTGAATGTTTTTGTTATACCAATAAATGACTTCAAAAAAATAAAACGTAGCGTGATACTTCCAAAAAGTAATGTCATAAACAAAAGAAATCAAAGGACTACTGTGACCAGTTCTCAAGTAGAGCTTTTGGCCCTTGAATAAAGTGGGCATAGAGAGTTATCAACATCCCAGGTTCTACAGAAAATGATGATACACATTCGTTTTTTCAAGCACCTGAATCCTTAAAATCACTCAACAATAAATGCTGCAGAAGAGCGTGCATTTAATGGCTTTGTTCGTAATGCGCTCTTTCCATTGTTCATAAGGAAAATATTTCAGACAAGAGTGAAATATTTAAAATGGAATTTTTCTTTGTACCGGTGAAATCCTCTGCATATTTCATTTTCCCGGTAAAGTAATTTTTATCTGTCAACTAGTCTTGACTTATCATGGGTAATTTCCTAATAAATGTTTTTTTGATGAAGTATATGGATGTCCAAAGTCATTTTTTTGGCATTAGAAAGTCAGTATCACCATATTCTATGCTGTTTTACAAGGCAAAGAGTTTTATAGGCAGTTTTCTAAAGCACCTTAGAGCACGACTGACAGGTACCGATCTTAACGGAGTTTAATGTTCAAGAAGGTGTGTCTAGGCCTACTTTTGAAATCCGTCCGTTCTTACATATTTCCAAAGCATATCTGTACTTCGAGTTACTAAGTTTGCTCATATTTATAAAGTAATTTCAGAAACGATTCAAATCTTTCTGGTTTCAATGGTCAAGATGAGACATAGATTTTGGCTGCGACAATTACAGTAGCCCGGCCTTGCAAATATCACGATACACTTACCCCCCTTGAACCAAATGTTGGACAAACTTTAGAACTTCGAACAGAGTAAAACTGCAGGCAGGTAGCTTTTAATGAGATAATGTCAACAAGTACCTAGCATGTACAGAGTCAGAGTACTTCGTAGATGTGTTATATACAGGACAGTGATGCTCCGTGTGCAGGTCACTAGTAGGTGAAAACTCTTCACCCGCCTCGCACCGTCTAAATTACCTTGGTCTCTTAAGGCACAACTTGCATATCCCTGTATATTAATATATATACTAAAACATAGGTTGAAAGATAATCATCATCAGGGTTTTGATTACAGAAGATGAGAATACTCATAATTTCAATAGTCCTATCTTCTAGTCACCAGTGACTATGTAACAAGTAGTCCCCTTTCAAGTGCAGTGATTGGTAGTGTTCGTGTCAGTATAGGACTGCCATAATAACTTTATTGGTTGAAAAAGAACATTTAAGGTTATTGGGTCATTTTTTTAGCGCGGGAAAGCTGGATTGATTGACCGTGGGTCATAAAGGAACTCCAGTATAATTTTGAACTGTGCTGTTGAGTCTTAGACAGTAAAACCAGTTGTGGATGGTTGAAAATTCGTGTTTTTGATACGCCAATAGTTGCCAGCATCAAATTCGAAAAGAATTATTCTCATTTGACTAATGAAAGTATCCTCATTTTCCAGCCGTAACAATGGATATTTGCCATGAGTACCTGTGGTCTCCGGAGGAATACCACATTTTCCTGGATAGGTCCTGACAAAGAGATCGCCTTTTCCAGCAAATTTCCGTTTGTTTAAAGTAACCTGGGGTGAAAATTTGCTTAGTTATGTTAGACGAGTACTCAAAGTTTGGGTGCAAAGTTCAATATCAACACAGCTCTAGCGCATTCTGATAATGAATAAGTGTTTCACCATATTCTCTCACATATCTCCGCCTCAGAGGTTGTTTGTCTGAATTGGGAGTTAACAAGAGAGTCCCAAGTCTTGCTTGATGCTGTCTCTGGGCTACACGAGTATAAGCAGATATTAAATATCCACATTCATGCAAAGTCTATGCATTGAGGCACCATATTTTGCGTTCGCTCACATCATAGCTTAGAGTTGGGTGCCCCAGTTCAAAAGGACCAAAACCAAATCGTATTGTTATGTAGACTATTCATCAGATGAGGTATTGTTATGGAACATTATTGTTTATGGATATCAAAACAATTACAGATGGTAGTAATGAATCATCTACAATGTACACGTAAATTTCAACATATTGAACCACACTATAAATTTTAAGATAGACTTGGAGTCAGGATGTTTTGAGTATGCGGTCGCTCAGTTGCTCAATAGGAAGACTGCGACTCTCCTTTTTTAATGGTCCCTCCTTTTTTTAGTGGAATAGAGCTTGGCCCTATTTTCACACGTGATGTGCGCGATATACAGTGTTTTTCGAAACTATTCAAACTAGTGCGACAAAATGATTCAAACCAGCGCGACAAAATGTTTCGTACCCCTTCGCACAATCGTTCAAACCATATGGACAAGTTGTTGTATACAGGATAATAAGGAAACCAGTTCAGTTCCGTCCGTTTTTCACCCTTGATTGGTATTGAAAGACTCCCAAATGTGGTACATATGAGGCAATCCTCCAGATTTAAGCTTTCAGGATATTGAATTCTAATAAAAGTTGGTGTGAAACATTACGCCATTTGGTTTGAACCATTCTGTCTTTTTGGTTTGAAACATTTTGTCACGCTGGTTTGAATAGTTTTGTCGCGCTGGTTTGAATAATTTTGAAAAACACTGTAGCACTTGCGCAATTAAATACTCGATGCGTGCGTGAAAAGCCAACGTGGAACAGCCGGTACAGCAGTGCGCATTTTTTGCACTTTCTTGGAATCGTCTTTCCACATGCAGGAATGTAGATTGTTTTTTAAGAATCCTCAGCAAGTATCAGTACATCTACAATGAATCATATTGGTGGGTGTGGTACAGGTATTTCATCAATTCTGTACTCATATCAAATAGAGGGAGTGATGACTGTGTGACTCCTGAAAGAAAGCAGGGTTACTATGTGCGGCCTTCGTTTTTCAACATGGGGCTTTTGAAAGAAAAAGCCAGCTCAGCGCGGGTTTTTACACCCCCCCTGATGCACTAATTTGTGCCTTCCACTACCCAATTGAGCGAGCGCACTGTGGGGGTAACACGCCACACACAAAAATGTGGGCCTAAAGGGCGAGGCATTGCCCTAAAGTGTAAAAGGTGCTGTTCCCCCGGGTTACAAAACTGGTCGATGCAATATCCGTGGAAAGAGTTATCAAATTGTTCCTTAATGTGGGGCTCACCTTCAATAATTCCGTAAAACTCATAATGGTAACACATCACATCAGATTGGCCGAGATAACCACTTAACACAACTAGTTTCATGATTGGTCGTTTCTAAGAAATGGCTGCATATTTCGAAGATACCAAAAAAATACTTTGTCCTGGTAGAAATTGGACTGTTCCCCCATGGTTCTTCTATGGCGTGTCTGAGGCACTATACCAGTGTATATTGTGGGAACGAAGTATTCCTTTATTCGTAGGTGGCTTTTTAATTGCGAGCCCAAAGCGGCCAAGCGACAAGGGAAAAATTATTTTCAGCTCAATTCAATGTATGTTTTTACTTCAAACCCCACTCACTGCATAAATTTCTGCAGACGTAACTCACTGTGGATATCATAAATCTCAAGTTAAGTATAACTGTCACCTGCAATACCATCGATTTGTTAGCTGTAACATTAAATTCACATGTCTCACTATACTTTCATTGCGCAATGAACGTAAGTTAGGTGAAAATGGTTTTAGATAGCGATACGAAGTGTTAGAGCCTTCATACATTGGATAGCTAGAAGAATATCTAGTATATACATAGTGCTATAGCTGAGGTTCTTGCCTAGTGAATCAATGAAAATTTTGTATCGATTATAACTATAAGAATACTTCAAGTATTCAGTTTGGAGGTTTTTTCACATAAAAAAATGTTATCTTAACTAAAACAACCATAAAGATTTATGGATAGAAAACTAGCAACTCTAGAGAGTTCGAAAAAAATAAACTGGATCGAAAAACTTCTCGGGCTTACAACAACAAAGCAGCAAATCCGAGGATAAATCCACCAATGGCAGTTCTAGAGCCCGCATTTGCCAATGGAGCAACTGTTGGGACCGCAGCTACCGTCTGACCGGAACCTTGGTTGAGGACACTGCTAGACTTGGGGTTGGCGGCAACATTTCCTGCAGCAGCGGTCTCAGCTGGAGCTTTTGGAGATGGCTTGTCTGGCTTAGGAGCAGAGTCTCCCCCAGCATTGTTCTGTCCAGGGTTTTTAGGTGTAGAGCCTCCTGCTGTTACAGTCTCTGGAACAATGCAAACTCCAGCGACAGTCAAAGTGGTTGGGGCAGTAACAGTAATGGTGGTTGGGTGGCACACTATGTCACACTTGGTAATGGTCAAGGTGGTCTCGTAGGGGCAGTAGGTGGTATAGTCGGTGTACGTCTTCCAGACAGTGTCTCCAGGAGCGTGCTCGCACTTAGGGCAGTAGGTAGAAATTGTAGTGGTTTCCCTAGTAGCAGAAGTAACGTTCCATCCGTTCACACTCGAAGAGTTTGACACGACAGGGTCCGCGGCCAAGGTTTCAGTGGCCAAGGTTCCAGCAGCAACGGGCGTGGTGGAGTTAGAAACACCGGAAATACCAGAGCTGACAGCAGCAATTGTGTTGATAACAGAAACGGGATCAGAGGAGGAGGATGCGGAGGCCTCTGCAATGGTTGAGACAGCAGACTCGGAAGCTTCAGTACTGCTTGATACACCAGACTCCAAAACTAGAGGAATGCTCGATGCAGCAGATTCAGAAGAAACAGGAGGCTCCGAGCTGGAAGAAGCATCTGGATTATCTGAGACTGAAGACTCGGGGGCGGCGGACAGGGAAGATGGGGGTTCGGACACATCGGAGGTGGCTGAGGACAGCTCTGGCTCCACGGAAGACGAAGCACTTGAAGAAGAGCTAGGGGCATCACTTGAAGTCAGGGAGGAGCTGGACAGTGCCACGATTGACAGCAGACCTTCTTCATCTTCTTCTGCAGGTTGACGAGTCTCAGAGTCATAAGGCAAAAAGTAAAGCTCGACATTAATACAATTTCTATTGCTAATCTGTGACTTTCCAGGATCGATAAAAATTCCACGACTGGCACTGTTGTAAAGATAACACGACTGAAAGGTACTGAATGTTACTTGGCCATCAACAAGGCCTAATGTTTGAGCATTGATTCCACTGCCGTGGGAAAGCAACTGGTCGTAAAATCCGGCGGGACCATTGTCACTGAATGCCCCGTCATTTTCTATAGTAAAATCAATAGGTTCTCCATAGTTATTATTATCTTCATAAAATAATACATTAAGAGATCTATTATCTTCGCCAATTGGTAAATCAGTTGAGACGAGTGGATAATAATTGTTATCAACCTTTGCGAAGAAGACCGTTGGATAAGCTGCAAACGCAATCGCAGCGAAAGTAGAAGCGAGGAATAAATGGGTGACTTTCATAAAAACTCTGGTGCTGTTTGAAAGAGGAAATACGGCTAGCTTTATAATCCGGCCAAGGAATGCAACATTGCCCTTCCGTAGAAGCAATTGTGTTTGTTGTGTCTTCGGGAAATTCGCTAGAAGAATCTGTGGAACGTCGATACATATGTGACCTGCAGACGTGCGGCCAAAATCTTTTCGAGGAATTCCAGTCCTTTCTCAACTATTACCTCCTCGACTATTGAGTGACTTCGCGACCTCTCAAAACCTGGGGTACAGTGATGGGGATTTTTCTCAATTGGGCAATAAGTCTAACTGAATCCGTTCCCAAACTTTTTATAATATATTTTTTGTAATCGACCATCTGTTAAAACGGGTGACCGCTCAGTTGGTAAACGCAGCCATAATGCACGGATTGGATGCAATGGCCGAGATATGCGACCAATGGTTCTGAACCTTGAGGTTCGAGATTTCGGCTTAGTATAGCTTGCTGCTCCATTGATGCAGGAAACTAGTGTTTGAGAAATGCACTCATACTGATTGTGCCTAGTTTTTCAAAAGGATGTAAGATAATTAACTTCACTTTTTGTTTGTTTTTTTTTTGTGGTTTGTTTCATACCTAGATTATATGTTAAGCGAGTGACTGCGCAAAGCGAGTTACTAAGCGGGTGGGACAATTAATTTAGTGTTGGGGATGAATTGCGCGAACGCGCACAACCATGTGCGTCACCACACTAGCAGTGAGATGCTCGCATTACTTATTTATAAATTCGATGCTAGAACCATCACAACTACCAATTGTGTGGTAAAGGGTGTATTCGAAGAGTTCACACCAGAGTGAACATGTTTGGCGAAGCTTATAACCAACTTTGTAATACGATGCAGTATACTCATTAACACTTTGAAAGCTTTTTTTTCGAAGACACATCTGAAGTGTACCCCATGGTACTCCCTAGTGCACCTAGGGTACAGATTTAGTGGGGAAAAAGAAATTCTTGTTTACACCGAAAACTTCCCAGATGTCGAAAAACATGCCCGGCCGAGAAATAAAGGTGCCACACATACGCTGACAGTGCCCAGAAATACCCAATCCAGTCTTCAAAGTTCCCAATCCGGACATGTTTGCCAAGACGCAATATCGTAGAATATTCGGCATGCAACGGCTGCTGCACTCATGGCTTTTTTTAGCTGAGGGGTTCCTACTCCCATCGGCTTTGCTACTTTACAACCGTTGGGCTGTATCTGTATATTTGAGGGGGCACGTGCGCATATTGGGACTATCCTCCACTCATGCTCTATAGTACATTTACACGATGAGTTTTCACTGCTATGGATTATAATATTTCCCATTTTTTTTTAATAGGCCTCTCCTTGCTTACTATCAGTACCCCCCCCCCCAATCTACATTAAGTACTCGTGAAGAGCTTTGTCTTTCCCATTTACAACTCGTCGTTGACATAAGTGAAGTGAAATTCTTTGTTTTTAGTAGATACCCTGACTTTCCGTAGAGCATAGTGTGGGTGTGTGTGTAGCTAGAATCTCGGAAGAGTGACAAGCTATGAAAGTATCTTTGAAGACGTTGTCCTCGCAATCCAGATAGAATGTCCTATAAGTATCTGAGCCCAGAACAAGCCAAAAAAATTTTAAGTACGCTTGAATTTATTTTCTAGTGTGCATAATTAATCGACCTTGGTCACTAATTAGGAACTAGGTATAGGCCCCGCGCTTGCCGACTCCGACCCTGTAAACAAGAAATAATGTCTGCTGCTATAAACGTGAACTATGACTATTTTCAGACATTGGCCCCTTTTCTTCTAATGCTATAATTGAGGTATCTGAATTCAATGAGTCATTAGTTGAATCAACTTTCCCATGTTTACGTCTGGTACTAGGAAGTCTAGTTTTTTCGTATCTTGCGAAAAGAAGAAGACCATTTGGAAGGCCTACCAATGGAAGAGAACATAAAAGTGAAAGTGAAAGTAGTGTGACCAGATTCGAAAACGAATAGAGCGTTATCTGAGTCGGGGCCAGCCACGTGCTCAAGATTCTATACCCTTTCGCAGAAAAGCTATCTGAATTTGTCTGCTGAAGTTGGTCAAAAATTTCCGCAAGTTCTGGAGATTTATGCAGGAACCCAAAATTTGTTGCCCGTTTATTTACACGGAGAAGAATAAGTGAAGTATCTCTTTTTCCCGAAATAGCGAAATCTGGCTGGTATTGGAATGTTCTAAGCCACAATTCTTCTCGACTCGTTGTCTCTTAACCGGCTTGTTTGCAGCTGCCCATTTAACAAGAAGAGCTCGTATGTGAGCATCCCCTCTGAAAGCGATTCAGCTTTCACTGAGAGTAAAGTTTCGCTCTTATATTTACACTTATGCCAAAGTAATCAAAGTCCTCTAATCTAAAGGTGGACTGTGTATCGTTGACTTTCCAACATTGATGCCGTTCCCATTGTACAGTCTCAATCCTATATACTCAACTTTCAGGCCGTAGGTTTCTGAACTGTTCTATTAGTATTGTATGTATGATGACTTACTCAAGAGCCACGTAAATACAAGAGGCTCTAACACACCACTCACAAATGTATTACCAACCACACTTATCTACTGAGTTACTCTAACTCTTGAAGGTGGTCTATACATTATGTGTGGTTTTCAAATCACAATGCAGAACTTCAAGGAACGTACAGCTAGTCATACAGCCAACAATCGCTAACATTCCAGAAGCCTAGACTTCAAGCATTCTTATAGCCTTGATACATTGTGGTCAATGGGTCATCCACAGAAAGGCCCGTGTTATTGTCTGAATCAAAATACATTATCAATAAGACGAGCGTACTGTGGATACCTCTAAGGGAAAACATTCTAGGACTTCAAGTCCTAAGGCCTTTGTCTGTCTTGAGCAAAAATTTTTGTAAAGAGGGCTTCAAAAAGGAGTGATGGAAAGCCCTCTATTCAATCAGAAACCACAAGAGCACAACAATACCTGGTCTATCTGCAGAAGACTGTATATGGCAATGCAGTATAATTTCTTTGAGTAGTATCCAGTTTTATAATCGTGACTCAGATAAAACTAGATTCTACTAAAACTTAAAACAAGTGCTACTACTCAGTATTACCACACTTGAACCGTTTTGTTCAAACTAAGCTTTTCACCAAAACTAAGTATTTTCAACTACTAAATATCCTATCACAAAGTTTTCGACCTATTGTACTTTTATTTTAATTTGCTCTTCAAGCTCACATAATTAAACGGAAAACAATAGATTCTATTTGAATCTTTACAATTTATTTTTTGAGTCTAGCCCTCTTTTAAATCTCAAAGCTTCCAATGAATTCCATGCAATGTACTTGTCTATATTATTTTCGCGTGCAAGGCAGAGTATAAATGCACGGCCATTTTCTTCAAAACCAAATTCTCTTCATAAAAGTCTCTGTCGATCTAAACAAACTTTAATCATGAAAACTTCAGCTCCCCTTATTGCTCTTGTTTCAGCTGCGAAAAAAATCTTTTTCGTCCAGGCCACCGATCAAGCATTCAATACAGTCAAAGACTTTTCATCTACCTTGTTGTGGGGCCTCAGCACTATCTTGGGTAATTCAATACCTTCCAAGGCGGCCAAGGTTGCTTTGGTCTTGATTTAATGCTCTGAGAGTAATCAAGCGGTTTAATGCAAGTTAATACTTTCGTCAAAATACATACATCCCTAAAATTAAAACACACTTACTTAGACGTACGAATGGTGAAATATGGAGTTCTCTTCCGCGCTTGTCACTGTTACTTAAAAAGAAAGTGGAGTTTGTTTTGGCTGGTTAGGGCGTTCATTTCACTAACTTTCAGTGCAGTGAAAGTTCTTTAGAGTCACAACTCTTGGGTGCTCAAGTAATAGTATTAGTGTTGGACTGCAGATCAGGCAGTTGGTAGTTCGTTCGTAAGTGAGAGTCTTGGTTACTATAAGATATAGTGTGTGCGAGTATTGCGCTACCGTCTACATAGTTGTGAAAATATCAGTCAGCTTTAAACTCTTGACCTTGTAAGCAGAACGACTTTCTTACGCTAGTCACAAGCCTTGCCCCGTGGTCTGACTTTACAAATGCCTAAGTCGTGCGCATTATCAGTAATAGAGCTACAGTGAAAATGTTTAGCAAGCCTATTCCTCATTGATCATAAATAACTGGCGTTAGAAACACCTTTGCTTAAATTCCCTATCCAATTCATTGACTTGCTCTGAACTCCAAAAAAAAAGCTTTTTTGACCCGATGAATGGCTGAAAAGGATCCAACTGTGACATTAGACTTTCTCATTTGACTTTTTGCGGATCATGTCGGCCACAAGTTGGTCGTAATTCACCCTTTCCTCTTCATTAAAGTCCCTCTTCCAGCCAAAAGCACCGAAGCTACTCGGAATTCCGGCAAAGCCAGGGAATTTTCCCAGTTGAGATTCAGGAACCGTTGCGCTAGTATTATACCCTTGGAAAGATGACTGGGAAAACTTTCCTTTGAGTGCTGCCTTAACGAACTTATAAAAAGACAAGTCAGCTCCTGGGTAGTCCAAATTGGTATGACGGTCGGTCCGCTGGCACCCCAACACTGGAGCTTTTCCGCTAAAGCGGTCGTCAAACCACTTGAGTGCTGCTCCTGAACCCTCGGTGGCCTCCATGAAATGAGTCGTGGTATTTGACACAGCAAACTCCATCGACTCAATACCCCACTCACAGTAGTTGTTGTAGCCTCTCTCTGCTCCCACGATAGGGATGATCTCATCAACCTTACCATGGTACACAAAGAGTGGAATCTCGGGTACTCCATCTCCTTTTTCATAGGCCAACGTAGTATCCCGGATAAGTGGCACAATAAGATCATTGTGGAAAAAGTCCCAGCCATCTGAAAACCATGGAAAAAATCCGCCAAAGAAGTGGGTGAGGGGGTACTTGAGAAGGGACCCCACCAAGCACTCACGAGTGGCCCCTGAAAAGAAGTGTTGCCTGAAATTGAACCCAATCATGTGATAAACCTGATCCTTGACCCATGAGTACTGGTTGAGAAGTCCATTAATTCCGTTGGCGATCAACCCTGCGAAGATGGTACCGTCGCATGCCTCCACCGTAGCAGTCAAGTTCGTACACCATCCGCCCACCGCAGCGCCGATCAAATTTTTCTCGAGTTCAGGAGCATATTTTGGCTGGAGCTGGGATGCCCATCCTGTGGCAATGGATCCTCCTGAATATCCCCACATGGCGACCTGTGCATCTGCCTTGATACCGGTTATTTCCTCCGAGATCAAAATGGCTCTGATCGAGTCCAATGTGGCCCTTCCGCCCTGTTTTCCAACAGTAAAAGACGCTTGAGGGCCATCGTAGTCCGGTGCAACTATGTACCAACCCCTTCTGAGTATAGGGTTCATGAAATACGCCTCTATTTTAATCGATATAGTTTCCGAGGAGCTCCCGCTGAGCATCGAGTACGAGGGTGCACAGTTGGGATCAGCCGAGTCTTCTGCAAACTGGTACGAAAGCACTTTCCTAGGATCAGCATTGTAGGGCTCGATGACGGTGGTCACGATAGCAGTGGCATTACCTGTTCCATCAGTGGACCGCACCAAGAACTGCCAAGCATTTTTCGAGTTGATGGAGTTGTACACGGCCTTAATTTGCAGGGGTGTTCTTCTCCAGGAGATCACTTCACCAACCTTGTAGGCACTAATGTTAGCCGGGACACGATAGAAGGGGTCTGCGCTGGGGCGCTCTGTTCTGAGAAGAGTAGCAGAGGTGACCTGCGCGAAACAGGCCAAAAGAAAGGAATACCACAATTTCATGGGAGTTTGAGTTTGAATAGTGATTTTTTTGAGACACACATCCCGGGGGAGTCTCTATTTAAGCCAAAAAAATTTCATCACATCCTTATGGATCCATAAAATCCGTGATGATGTTCTCAACGTCCATGCATGGTGGCTAAGGCCCCGCTGGCTTCCCCGCAGGTTGCCCGGACACTGACGAAAACCAAAACAAAGCAAGACATACTAAAGACCTACCAAGATGATTGCAACTAACCAAAAAGTTGGTTACTGAATTCTTCACTATCTCATATAGTCATTGACTTTAAGACCCAATTGTGTGATTGGTGGCTTTTGCAGGATGGCTTCAGTGGAAGACCCTGAAAAAATCCGCGCTGAGAAGCCAGCTATAAGAAGCTGTACCGTTTGCGTGGTGCTTTGGCTAGCGCATGTACAGATCCCTCTGAAATTTTTGATACGAAGTGCGTCGGTTTTCAGAGTACTTCTCTACTCAGAACGGCTACTCATCTCTTGTAGGAAAGAAGCCGCAAAGAGAGTTCAGTCTTTTGGGTCAAAAAGGGACCCGAACCTTCTTGGTTTGCTTATTCCGAACCCAATTGCATTACACCCTTTCATTCGTATCAAATTCCTCATTGATTAATTTTAGGCCACGAATCTTGTCTCCCTTTCTCTATGTACAGCTATCAGTGGATAATTGATCCGACACCGGCATCCACGACGCGCCTTGTATACGTGCGGACATGCAGCAGGATCACGTAAAATATGGTTTACTTGCATCATCGCATATATATACGAAGACTTAGGTTGGATCGTTAATAATGTTTGAGTTTCGAAACATTTGTTGTAGATGAAACTTAGGCCAGTCTTTTTTTTGATTTCCTCCATCTGGAATTGGTTACAGTCCGGCTCTCTCCATGAGTTCATGTTTTTGACCACTCATAGAGGGTGTTCCCCGCATGGCCATCTATTTCGACGACTGCATCCTTATGTATTGCGCTTGAAAATATTCTGAAAAAAAGATAGTCATGTACAGTGTTTTTCAAAATTATTCAAACCAGCGTGACAAAATGTTTCAAACCAAAAAGACAGAATGGTTCAAACCAAATGGCGTAATGTTTCACACCAACTTTTATTGGAATTCAATATCCTGAAAGCTTAAATCTGGAGGATTGCCTCATATGTACCACATTTGGGAGTCTTTCAATACCAATCAAGGGTGAAAAACGGACGGAACTGAACTGGTTTCCTTATTATCCTGTATACAACAACTTGTCCATTCATTTGGTTTGAAAGATTGTGCGAAGGGGTACGAAACATTTTGTCGCTGTAGTTTGAATCATTTTGTCGCACTGGTTTGAATAGTTTTGAAAAACACTGTATATAGTGTGCCGGATCACAAAGTGCAATAAACTCTTTACTTCCTGCTTCGACGCTCAGACTCTACTTTTAAGTTCTGATGATTTAAGTGTTCTCAGAGATGTTAGAATAACCTTTCCGGGACATTAAGAAGAGATTTTATATACTCATAAGCTTGTTTTGGAATAGACAACGGCCAACAATTTTGTTGGTCTTGACTAGGCATTCATGTCATATTGCTAATTTCTAAACCATCTCTTAGGCGAGAATTGCCGGTTGATCTTCTGAAGATTTTCCTTTTCGATATTCTGTCTCTGAGTGCCTAGTTCTCTGAAGTATCCATATATTGACACTAATAACTCAGGTCAGTTAATTTTTCGAGTGGATTAGCATAGATGGGTTCCTCATTTTGAGTCAATCAGACCAAGACTACAAGTCATAAAAACGCTTAAAAATTTGCTCGCCAATAATGAACATGTTTCAGGAAAAAGTATTGCCAAGAGATGCTACAATTGCCGACATGCTCATCTGAGAAGAATGGGATATTCAACTCCGGTTGTATTGTTTCTCTCCCCCCTCCACCACCAATTTTTTAAAAAATTGTGAGCAGAGCCGTAGCCTTTGCCAAATCTATTAAGCAAGGCTCTAATTTCAATCATAATTTACCAAAGAACTCGGTGGAAGGGCACATGGTAATGTCAAAATCTGCAGATACAGAGAGTGAGGTTAGAATAGATTTTTGCTTTTGGTTTCTAGTTAATAAAGTGAGTCTTGATCTAACTGTGACATGTTTAATGCTGTCACGGATATCTTTGGCCTGGTTCTTAGAAACTTAGTACGGAACAGTGTATTTTGATAATACTCCAAGAGAAAAGTATTCAGTCTTGCTTATAAGTTTTTAGAATGTCAAGGCTAAGGATCGGCTTAGAGTCCAAAGCCTGTTGCATGATTAGGTGCTTAAGAATAGAGATATTCCGAGTCTGATCGAACAGTATTGGCTAAATGGGTTTACACGAGTAGTGAGCTTCTCATAATGGGTAAATTCCTTTTTAAAAGTTGTATAATAGTGTACCATAAGTAGTACTCCGAGTCCGGGGTAATCTCCTGCATCGTAGAAGGACTAAAATAGATTCTTGGCTACTGTAATTTCGCGTTTTACTTGAAGATCGCCTTACGGGTGCGAATCTAATAGCCGATTGTAAAATCGACTTCTTGACTTATTGTGAGGTTAGATTGCAATGCATAATGATTGACCTCGTGTCTTCCTGTAACAAAAAGGACAGAGCACATAGCACCTGAGCTCTTTGTATGGCCTTCATATTATTGTAAAAGGATAGCTCCATGCAGGCATCAATACTGTTGGAAAATAATACCGACTAAGAGCGCGCATGGTGCTCTTGGCTTGCAGAGCATTGTACGGATATTTCCCCAGACCTTGGTTGTTAGACCAGTCGAGGCCAACGGAGCATCCGAGGATCAACTGAGGATCAATGAAGGCCAACTCCCACATATATAAGGAGGCCTTCGCCACATCTTCTATTAGCTAACTAATCGAATATCTCTACTGAGGGAGACATACCAAGATGCCTCCCAAATCCAGACCCACCAAAACTTCTCGTAGATGAGACTATGAGATCCATATCCTATAGCAAGAAGGGTCCTCTGGATCTTGAACCATGGTTACTCTACGGGCCACCTGGTTCCCCAACATTCCTAGCTGAGCTGGAATTATCACTTCTACAAATACCTCCGACAAACCACACAAAAAGTATCGCTCGGCTTTTTTTTTCCTAAATTATTGCTTATTAATGGTTACATAATACATGCAGCTTCTTTTTTCTCTTTGGAGTGAGCTCTCGGTCTGCATTAGGCAAGTTTACATCCATCGATCTGTCGATCGTATCCGCACATTGCCGCAGCAGTAAGGAATGGAGTCGAAGTAAAAACCAAGAGTACTCACCACCCTTATATGCCGTACCAACCACCTTGAACAAAGGTCTAGCATTATTTGGTAAAAATACAAATGAATTTTCTTCTGTTCATGGTACACTCAATTTTAATGTAACATGACTTTTCAAGCGCATTTTCTAATAAGAAAACACCACAATTGACAACACAACTTTGTTCAGGTGGCATTACCATTCCAAGAACAGTATCCTCCTATATTGGGAAAAGTCGTTCTATTTGCATGGTAAATTGTTATAAAACCCCATTCAAGCAATCCAAAAAATTTCAATCAAGTGGTTTATCAAGATCCTGTAGTATCGACTGACTCTAGCAGCTTCAATTGGCCAATCAGAAGCAGACACCGCTAAGAGTGGTCCCAGAGAAGCCATGTGGTGTATCTACAGAGGAGACAGCCACACAAGAGGCAGTACAGTGAATCCGTAGATGTTAGGCTCATATGCACAAAGATTGTGTTATCGTCAAATGTAGAAAGTGTTTTTGGTAAAACGTGCTCACGAGAGTGTGGTAGCAATGGACAAAACAGGTGAGCTTGTTGAAAATTTTTCCCAGTTGGGTACAACTCCGTAGTCGTAATATGCACATGGATTAAAACACTTCCAGCGACAAAAACAATCCAGCGTGGCAGAATTTGACTCTTCCTATTGATTTGAACAATCAATTGAGGCCTCTTCGGTGAAATCCAAAAAACAAATGCCACTTTTTCATTGATTTTGTTCCCGTGAAAACTGCGGCTAAGATATTACAAAGAGATTGGCTATAGTCCTTTGCGAACAGATATCCATTCATTCAGGATCATTGAAGACTTTTCATTGTTTTCATGCTGCAGGAACTAATTCAGATTGTGCAGGCTTAGATCTGTACGTACGAGCTTATCTCCAGAACAATCAACCAATCTTGCACAGTCAGTAACAATAGTTGAATATATCGAAATTCTGGTCGAATAAAGACTTTTTAAAAAGATTAACACTCAATTTCTAAATACGCTTACTCGTTGGCCTCGTTTCAACAGGTTACTTTAATGGCTCGCAATCTTAAAGTAAAGGAAAACACATTTTTCTCTGCAGAAAAGTCCGCATTTTGAGACTACTGTGCCTTAAGCGACGGGAAACGTCTATTCTTGCTGCACGCTTTCGAGCGGCCCACTGTTTACCGCTATGCATGAGATAGCCTAAGTGCAGCACTTCTGCGCCAAGGCATCTATCAAATTAAACGATAAAAGAAATCACCGCAATAGCGCCTTGCCAAAGAAAAGGAGGCGCATTGCATTGTTCGGTAGTCAAATAACTTCCATGGGACCTGAAATCGCGTAGGCCAAGCCGCATTGTTCTAATGCGAAAGACCCCCTCATCCAAGAACTTTACCTTTAGAAGTGTTTCACCGAGGAACTCGATCAAAGGCCTCGAAGAAATTATAGTATATCACCGGTTAACGTCACAACTGACCGTCATCTTGGCTGTAAAACTACTTGAGATAGCTTTCTTCCGGTGCCAACTTGTAAAGTATCACTTGGTGTTCACCACACAGGAACCGCGTTGTTGCAAAGGCGCAGGTTAGACGACTGCAAAACATTGAAAAACTTTGCCGAAAATCAAGAAACCGCTCATGGGCCAAAACTACTTAAGGCGCCCGTGCCCTTCATAGTTTCTGTTAATCATCATCACTCGTCTTATGAATAGCTGGATCTTAGCTTTTGCTGCGCTTTTGGCTAAGGGTTTGGCCTCGGACATTTCAGGCTGCCGTCCAAAGGAAGTATTGTCTCATGGTTTCAAGGCTGACTTCTACCACTACCCCTTGGAAAGCCCTCGGGGATGGGATAGCGACTTTTTTATTGAAGGCTACAAAGAGTTTGGCTTTATCAAACGCGTCGAGGCAGTCGTTGAATCTGGCTTCCTGGTGCAAAACTATGTTTCAAGAACAACGGTGGTCGATGGCGTCATCTACGGCACCCCAATCTCTACCACCAACTACACCATTGAGTTAAGTGGTTTTTTCAAGGCTACCCAAACAGGCTTCCACAACTTCTCGCTCACTGCCGATAACGGAGCCTCTTTGCAGTTCGGCTCTGGCCAAACTTGCTGTGAAGACGCATCGGGAAGTGTTTCAGGTCACTTCCATGTGAACACTCTTGGTCCTAGTGGAGGAGGTGGTAACTTGGAAACCAATAGAAAGACAGCTGAATTCTTTTTGCAAGAAGGAATTTACTATCCTGTGAAGATTATCACGTTCAACTGGTTCCAGCATGGAGGTTTGGGTGTGTCTTTGATCATGCCCGATCAGACTGAATTGGCTGACTTTGCCAGTGAGATCTTTCAGTTGAACTTTGAAGAAAACTGTGTCGTCAGCGTACCTCCCCTTCCAGAAGTGGTTTCATCCGAAACTGAATGTGAAATATCTACATCTACTGAACAGGAAATGTCCTCTACCATTCAATCTGAGATGACCACATCCATGGTTCCTGAGACTTCGTCATCTATTGAATACTATCCATCTATCATGTCTTCAGTTGTTGAGGACGTTCCATCTATCATGTCTTCAGTTGTCGAGCACATTCCAACTATTGTGTCTTCAGCTGTTGAGCACGTTCCAACCGTTATGTCTTCAGCTCATGAACATGCTCCATCTGTTATGTCATCGGTTCTTGAACATGTCCCATCGGTGATGTATTCATACGTTTCATCTGAGGTGTCTTCTGTTCCATCAATCAAGTCGTCTGCTCCATCTGAGATGAAGTCTGCTTCGTCAGTCATGTCTTCTGTTACATCAGTTATGTCCTCTTCCGTTCCATCAGTTATGTCCTCTCCTGTTCCTGAGATGTCTTCTGTTCCTGAGATGTCTTCTGTTCCTGAGATGTCTTCTGTTTCTGAGATGTCTTCTATTTCATCTGAAATTTCGTCATCCGTTTCGTCATCCGTTTCGTCATCCGTTGTGCCTGAAGCACCTTCGTCTGTTTCGTCTGAAGTGTTGCCATCTGTTTCGTCTGAAATGCTGTCTTCCGTACCTCACATGTCCTCATCTGTGTCATCTGCTATCTCATCATCTGTTCCACCAGCCCACACACCATCCATGTCATCTGCTATGTCTTCTTCAACACCAACTACTTTGTCTCCAGTTCTGCACCCGGTAACATTCTATGAGACTGTTGTTGAAGTGATTCAAGAAACGATCACAATCAGCACTCGCACAGCCACACTGTCTGCACAGTCCTCTGTTTCTGTCGAGAAACCCGTTGCTTCCAGTCAGCCAGCCAAGCCGGAGCACGGCCATAAAATTGCTGAACATGGAAGTGAAGTCCCACAAAAGAATACCAAGTCTTCTCCCGATGCTCAAGTGAATGTTCATTCTGCCGTTGAATCAGCTTCCCACAAGACTCAAAAGATCCAAACCATTGTATCCTCTGCTGAATCCCACATCACTCACAAGGCCAATTCTGCTACTTATACCCGGATCCACGATCCAGACCAAACCATCACCCAAACCCGCACCATGGTGGTTTCTAGATCTTCCAGCACCGCAACTCCTATCGCCACCGACCTCTACCAAGGTGCGGGACACAGGAGTGTGGTTGCTGGTCTTTTGGCCGGTTTGCCACTTGTGCTTTTGGCGTTTTAATAATCTTTTTTCTTCGAACACCAAAATTTAGAGCTGGTGCCAAACATTCCCAAACAAATAAATTCTCTGGATTTTTAGCTTGGGTGTTTGTTTTCGTCCATTGCCCCTATGGGCTATGGGATCTAATTTACATAGATCTAAAAAAAATTTTTTTTTTGTTCACTAGTTCACTTTTCTGTGGCCGGCGAAGTATGAGGAATCACATTCTGGAGAAAATGGGTGGAGGGTTGTCCGCGTCATTATCCCAGCAATGGCCAGGGTTTATCAACAATAGTCAATGCTAGTCCATAGAAGCCCGAGAAATAAAACATACAGGCCTCTGCTACATTTAGAAATCAAAAACTACTGTACGATGTATATATAGAAACCCTGGAGAAATTTTCTATTGATTTTACCTTGAATGGTTGCTGGTGGGGTTGCTGGCCGCCAAAATTCATTCCGGGCCGTTTCTCTTGTCCCCGCAATTTTTCTGTACAGGGACGTGGGGCCACTCGCAAATCACAGCGCATGCTTATCTAAGCGCATAAAGCGATCTCAGTCTCGGTGCTATAAATAAGGCCACAGACACAGCATGCATTGGCTGATTTACCATTGGTTTTCTTAGACATATTTTTATATATCTCTGTTTTTCATTTTGTTTTCCTCAACCAAATCTAGATTACACAATTGACCATGTCGCTTCCAGCAAATCCTGTGATTATCGTAGGAGGTGGGTTGGCTGGGCTTTCTGCTGGCCACCAGGCTTATCTCCGTGGGGCCAATGTGGTTTTATTAGACAAGCAGGGATTTCTCAGCGGGAACAGCGGAAAGGCAACCTCAGGAATAAACGGGGCCTTGACAAGAACACAAGTTTCGTTGAGCATTGCTGATTCCGTGGAGCAGTTTTACCAGGACACTTTGGCCACAGCCAAGGACCGGGCAAACCCCGACCTTATCAAAGTACTCACCTACAATAGTGCCGATGCGGTGCACTGGCTTCAGGAGGTGTTTGACTTGGATTTGTCGGTTGTGTCCCGTTTGGGGGGCCACTCCCAGCCCCGGACACATCGTGGTAAGGATGCCAAATTTCCCGGAATGGCAATCACCTACAAACTTCTCGAAAAATTAGAAAACTTGGCAGCTGAGGAGCCTCACAGAGTGGTTATTCTCAAAAACACCCAGGTAATTGACCTCGTCATTGATGACGAGGATCCTTCGTTGGTGAAGGGAGTCAAGTACAAGGACTTGAACACCAAAGAAAAGGGCGAGGCACACGGACCCGTGATCATGGCCACAGGTGGCTATGCCGCAGACTTCACCAAAAATTCCCTTTTACGGAAGTATCGTCCGGATATCATCGACCTTCCTTCGACCAATGGAAGCCATGCTACTGGAGACGGGCAAAAAATTGTCATGAAGAACTCCGGGGTGGCAATTGATATGGACAAGGTGCAGGTGCACCCTACTGGGTTGATTGAGTATGACGATACAGATGCCGTGTTAGGAAAAACGACCCCTCGCTTCCTCTTCTTAGGGGCTGAAGCGCTTCGCGGAGAAGGAGGAATCATCTTAAACAAAAAAGGAGAGCGTTTCTGCGATGAGTTGGGTACCAGGGACTATGTCAGCGGAGAAATGCTCAAGCAATTGAACCAAGGGAACGGCCCGTTACGCCTCGTTCTCAATACCCAGAGTGAAAAGACTCTCGACTTCCATATTAGGCACTACAAGCAAAGAAAGCTCTTGAAAACCGTTAGTGGCCAGGGATTAGCAGATGAAATGGGCGTCCCTTTTGAAAAGTTGCAAGACACCATCTCGGCATATAATGATGCGGCTGCAGGCAAGCAGAAGGACCCCTTTGGCAAGAAGTTCTATCCCACGACTCCTTACGACATGGAAAAAGCTAACAACTACCATGTGGCATTCATCGCCAGAGTCTTACATTTTACCATGGGAGGAGTCAAGATCAACGACAAGACTCAAGTCATATACCATCACGGAGAGCAAGAGTCAGCATTCAAGGGCTTATATGCAGCAGGAGAGGTTGCAGGTGGAGTGCACGGCCACAACCGGCTTGGAGGATCTTCGCTCTTGGCATGTGTTGTGTATGGCCGTTTGGCTGCTGACCAATCGTGCAGTTACTTGATGGCTGCCTTGTCTTCTGCTACGAATAATGCTACAGAACGTCTTAGCCAAATCGTCTTGCACATAGACCCATCTTCCAAAAGAGTCACGATTGATTTCGAAGATAAAAAAGAGACGGGTAGTGAAGGACATCGTGCTGTACGTGAAGCTTCTAGAATTGAACAACCAAAGAAAGAAACTGACAAGATGAGACCAAAGTTCGAAATACCAGCTAAGGAGTTTACTGCTGAAGAAGTAGCAAAGCACAACTCTGAAGACGATTGCTGGGTGATAGTCAAGAATGTTGTCATGGACCTTACTTCCTTTTTGAGCCACCATCCGGGAGGCCGGGGTTCCATTTTGAAGTTTGCCGGCCAGGATGCTACAGAGAGTTTTGATATGTTGCACGAGGATAACGTGATATCCAGGTATGCCCCACATTGCGTCTTGGGCACATTGGCAGGAACGAAATCAGAACTTGATATTAACTAGTACCTTGTTTGAAATTCGGCCAGCTGGTCTACGTTAATTAGTCTGAACTAATTAGATTTTTCTGTCTTTTCACTTATATAACTTGTTTTCAAAACAATTTAACACAGCCATGAAAAAGATCTTTTATAAAGGAGCACATCTCTGCAACTGCAAGAATACTCGTCGGAAAGCATTGCCTACCAAAGTGCTTAGAAACACTTGTGGTGAACAATGGTTGGTCCAGACTCGTCGTATTCTTGCTTCGAGATCCACATCTGTTGGAAAGTGGACAAAGAAGCCAAGATGGAACCACCAATCCAGACAGAGTACTTTCTCTCAGGTGGAGCAATGATCTTCACCTTCATGGAAGATGGAGCCAAGGCAGTGATCTCCTTTTGCATACGCTCAGCAATACCTGGGAACAAAGTAGTACCACCAGACATAACAATGTTACCGTACAACTCCTTTCTGACATCAACATCACACTTGATGATGGAGTTGTAGGTGGTTTGGTCAATACCAACGGCTTCCAATCCCAAGTCAGGTGGACGGAACAAAGCTTCAGCAGCTCTGAATCTCTCGTTACCGATGGTAATGACTTGACCATCTGGCAACTCGTAGGACTTCTCAATGGCAGAAGATTGAGAAGAGGTTTGCATCTCTTGCTCGAAGTCCAAAGCGACGTAACACAACTTCTCCTTGATGTCACGAACGATTTCTCTCTCGGCAGTGGTGGAGAAAGTGTAACCACGCTCGGACAAGATCTTCATCAAGTAGTCGGTCAAGTCTCTACCAGCCAAGTTCAATCTCAAGATACCGTGAGGCAAAGAGAAACCGGCGTAGATAGGAACCAAGTGAGTAACACCGTCACCAGAGTCCAAGACAATACCAGTAGTTCTACCGGAAGAGTACAAAGACAACACAGCCTGGATGGACACGTAGAAGGCTGGAACGTTGAAAGTCTCGAACATGATTTGGGTCATCTTCTCTCTGTTAGATTTAGGGTTCATTGGAGCCTCGGTCAACAAAACTGGGTGCTCTTCTGGGGCAACTCTCAACTCGTTGTAGAAAGTGTGGTGCCAGATCTTCTCCATGTCATCCCAGTTGTTGACGATACCGTGCTCAATAGGGTATCTCAAGGTCAAGATACCTCTCTTGGACTGAGCCTCGTCACCAACGTAGGAGTCCTTTTGACCCATACCGACCATGATACCCTGGTGTCTAGGTCTTCCGACGATAGATGGGAAGACGGCACGGGGAGCGTCATCACCGGCGAAACCGGCTTTACACATACCGGAACCGTTATCGATAACCAATGCAGCAACTTCTTCTATAATGAGTTAGTAAAAATTCAATGCGGCCTATATGACGGAAATGTTGAGAGTTGGATCAAGGGGCGATTCGCGCGTTCCGACGTACACCCAGACACCAAAAAAGGACGAAATGGAAAACCGCCGGTAACCGAAAGCAAATGTGACGGCGAATGACCACGTACAGCAATTGACACCCAAATGCATCAAATACATTTGTAGTGATTCTTAGACACCTTCTCTGATTATTCACTCCCGAACTCCTGAGTCCTGAGCCTGCAGCAACCGATCGGGTCAAACAGCAAACCAAGTACCACGATTGGGTGGCTTGATTTAATAGCTTGGCTGTGACTAAAGACATGATTCGTAGAGAGCGAATCAGGTACTTCCGAACGGAACCAAGCAGAAAGGGAACTGAGTGTGAATTGTAGGCATCAAGTGCACCAGCAAAGTTGCCACGGCCGAGGACGTCGAAGCTGAAACACCTAAAACGATCACCACCCAAAATTGAACTGGCCAAAGAAAGGCCAGGCGCAGCGCAAGCAGGCGTCGCCATCAAGAAAGTACATACCACCGTCCATTTTGAAAAGTAGATAATTTGTTGAAGAAGAGAAGAGAAAAGAAAAGGGTCGAGGAAAAAAGAATTGTTGTCAGATTCGACCAACCCAGGAGGGAGGGCGACGACGCCTGCATGCAAATCGCGCGCGCTCAAATACCGAAAAGCATTATTTCCCCCAATCTACAAGAATATACACGACTCTCGCCCACTAAGGTAATTGCTGAGCCTTTGCATAGCCAGCACGCACCGCCATGTTAAGTCCGTGGTTGCTTTTCATCCTCGAATATGTCTGCTATGTTTCTTGTGTTTCACATAAATTTTTTCTCCTCTCCAGCTTTCTACCCCTAACTGCCGTGTATGCTCGGTCCCCTTCGCAATTGCTCCACCGGAGAGGCTGAGCTGCTCATGCGTCTCCGACACTCTTATGGCCACGACACCGCACACCTGCGTGTTTCTTCCATGTAGAGTACACGAAAACATTCGTAGAATACACGAAAATGCTGGTAGAAAAGGCGAATATGCTGGTGAAAGAGGCGAATATGCTCGTGGATACGGCGGAAATCCTCGAGAATTCGGGGGAAATCC
The DNA here is from genome assembly GCA_002370635.1 of Metschnikowia cerradonensis. Lineage (NCBI taxonomy): Eukaryota > Fungi > Ascomycota > Pichiomycetes > Serinales > Metschnikowiaceae > Metschnikowia > Metschnikowia cerradonensis. The sequence continues at coordinate 5,172 of NKZD01002031.1, read as the reverse complement.
TCGTAGAATTGGCCAAATTACTCGTACAAGGCGTGTAAAAACGGTCCCACATGGAACTGTTCCAGATTACTGCGCTACAAAATACTGTCCTACGAGGCACCAAGTGTAGGAGGCACCCATAAATACTAGGGAAGGCACGAGGTTTTTTTGCTGTCAAAAAAAATAGACTTTTGTATACGTATCTCCACTCTTCCTAATCAACCAGTGACAAGTATAAATACAACTTAAATTTATACTTTCCTCTCTTCTTTAGGTATCCCCCATCATGTGCTCGCGTGGCAGTCGGGTGGTTGTGAGCCCTGGGCGGATCGGTCCTGGAGCGTGCGAAACAACTGGCTGGTTCGGAACCCACGGCCTCCACTAGCTTCACTGGGCCACCTCCTCCCCTATATAAACGTAAACTGGGGTCTGTAGCCTGAATCCCCGTGCCTTATATACCCCCGTTCCCCAGAAAAAGGCCCCTGTTTTTGTCTCTGCACAAACGTCTTTTTAGAGGCTCCGCCCTACACCAGGTCACGAGGATTCCGCACTGGGGAATTTACAAACTCTTACAACAACTAGCTACTGAAACGCGTACAACCTAACCTCTGAAATGTCTTCTTCAGTTCCTTACGACCCATATGTTCCCAATCAGACCACAGGCGAGCAGTCCAATTCCAGGACTGCCGCCATTCAGGCGGTATGTATCCCTGTTCGAGGATAAGCACAGATTTAATGGTGCATCCCGCCATTTAGTTGCCGTCTAATAGGCCTTCATTTCTATCGTTCATGTTACTAACTTGCAGCAAATAGACGACACCGTGGGTATTATGAGAGATAATATCAACAAGGTGGCGGAGAGAGGTGAGAGATTGGACTCCATTGAGAACAAGACAGACAACCTCGCTATAAGCGCCCAGGGTTTCCGCCGTGGGGCCAACAAGGTCAGAAAAGACATGTGGTGGAAAGACATGAAGATGAGAATGTGCCTTATTTTGGGGGTGATCATTGTGTTGATCGTTATCATCGTGCCCATCGCTGTTCGCTTCTCATAGGTTATTTTTAATGGATATATTATCAAGACTCTCCTCGAATGCTCTGCCGTCGTCCCAGTGCTCCAAAGCCAGTAATGCAGTATCAATGAAGCTATGTACCGAATAAATACCTTTTCACACCATCAACTTAGTTCATGAGTTGAACTGTCACAGAACCTAGTGGCATAGATACTATCCTGATGGCCTACCATCACACTTAGTTTCACAATTCTAGTGGGAAGATTACCTATATATCTACTGCTCCTCCAAGTACGCAGTGTACTTGGCCTCGTCCATCAACTCCGCCTTCTTCTCGATCTCCTCGACCTCCTCCGAGAACTTGATGTGGGCAATCCATCCAGCACCCATGGCATCTTCGTTGATCAATTGCGGCTTGCTCTCTAAAACATCGTTGATTCCAACCACCTCTCCAGTCACAGGACTGTAGATTTCACTGGCACTCTTCACCGACTCCACTGAGCCAATGGATTCACCCTCTTGGTAGGTAGCTCCAATTTCAGGCAACTCCACGAAAGTAGCGTCTCCAAGCTGGCTGGATGCATAGTCGGTGATTCCAATGAATGCACTCTTGTCGGCATGAACAGCAACCCACTCATGATCTGCAGTGAACTTGACAAACTTAGGTGTCTGGCCCAAGTACTTGTAGACGTGGGAGTCGGTATTGAGTTTGAAGTTGTTGCTGTTGAATCTCACAGCGCTTCTCCAAGGAGTGCGGATGCTTTGTCTGGCCAATGTCTTGAACATATTAGAATGTGTAGTAGTAATTAGTGGAGAAGTGTAGGTACGAGAGGGCTTGTAGCTTGGGGAGCAGGTGCATGTTTTTTGCGCGGTCGAGGTCACTTTGACTCCGCCAAAGCCTGAGCTGACTGCGAAATCTACAGACAGTCTCGATTCTACATTCCATGTAAACGGGACCTAGAGGCTAGTGAGGCGTCTATTGTTGTGGGGCTTTATTGGGTGGGGTAACATATTGCCCTTGGTTTGTTGAATGAACTTTCTGTAGTTCCATAGCTGTGAGTCCAAGTACTCATTGCTTGTGTGGGGAAGAGAGCCATGGAACAAGATGCCGCAACCAAACTAGATCTCACGGCAGAATGATAAACAACCAAACGAGATATCACAGAAAAATGAAAATCAGACTAAATAACACTCAGTGAACGACCCATCTGTATACCTTATACATTTGCATCATTAACGGTTCTATTGTCATTGAGACATTATTGGTCCAGAACTGATCGAGTTTCAATTGTAGAATTTCAGTCTCTATGGTGTAACATCCTTGAGTAATAAGTGTAACCATAGTTAAGTCAGTGTATCCTAGTGGAGTAATCAGTATTACAGAAATCTCTCACTGAAATCTCTCAACTATAATTATGGCTGTGACTGAAAATGCCCAGAGGCCAATAAGAAATGCGCCAATCTTCTTATCGAAGGCCCATGCATTTTTCGGCACGCCAATCATAAGGCACACAAGGGCCAATAGTAGCGAGAAGCAGTTGATCTTCAAGCTGCTGGAGAATCTCACCGGAATATTATTGGAACCGCAATGGTTCATCATGATCATGGAAATTGCACCCAATGAGCATATGGCCAAAAGAGGTCCGCCAAAACATGCCCCAAATGCCATGAGGGGCATTCCCATTTGGGCGATCATGAGGTTTGATATCAAGTCACCAACAGAGTTTCCCCATGCAAAAACAGTCGCTCCAATGAGCTCATCGCTGAGGCTCAAGATAACCGCTGATGCCTTCAATATGGCAACGATCTCCGTGGCAAACATGGATATCCACAGGATGGATAGAAGAAACCCTAGGAAAGATCCGCAATAGTTCCACATCTTGAAGAGCCGTGACTGTAAACCTGACAGTGGGATCTCTTCCGGCGCAAAGTAGCTTATTGGAGCGAAAATAGCCAAAACGAGTAGCAAGTATACCAAGATCAACAAGTCCTTGTGGAAGTAACAAACAACTAGCCATAAGGGCGCAATGACAAACTGGATTTTGAAGATCCTAAGGTCAGATAGAAATTCGTTCGTGGTGAGCTGCTCGCATCCATCTTTCACAGGGTGAGTGTCTAGATTATCAAAGTTGAACGCATTAGACCGGTGCGTTTGGATATGGTTAATTGCTTCTTCTCGATTGGGAGTAGTCAATTTGAGAGCCATGTTAGCTGGAAAAGACAAAACATACATGATCTTCAGGTAAAAGGGTGCATCGTCTTCGGGAACGGGCAAGAACATCCTCCATATGTCTTTGTACAGGACCACTTCGGTTTGCGGAGTGTCCTGATGGTTCTCTTCTTCAGGAGCCTCGGCACTCAACTGTCTCTCATTGGTGAGGTATATAGGAGATTGAGCTCCATGGGCATGTTTGGACGTGTGCTTTGAGAGACCTTTCAATAGAACTTTTAGGCCGTAGGAACCTGTTTCAATGGGGACTTGAAGTTCGTTGCTACCCATAGACCTAATAAACGCCTCATATTCATTGAGGTCTTCGGGCGAAGCTAAAGTATCAATCGAAGGTTCAATAATCTCGGGCACGGATTGAGAAGGCTCAACCCAGGTCTCGTCGTAGTGGCTTCTGAGCCGTGACAAATTTAAGTTCAAGAAATGTTTATCAACTAGAATAGAGTGACTGTATATCACCACAAGAACATAAACAACATAAATAAGCACTAGCGCAGTCGAGTTATAGTAGTTGAATTTGCCCATAAAAAGAGAGCACATGATCACGAGCAAAACCAAAATATAAAAGGTTGAGTCTCGTAAAAACTCCATCTTAGGCACTTTAAAGGGACTAATAACAGACACTGCGCCCACCACAACGGTTAAAATGAAAAATGCCGCCCCCAAAAGCTCAGAAACCGCAAGTCCCGTAGCACCAACCTCCAAGGCTCTAAACGTAGATACCACATCTGCCAGACCGTTTCCTAGCGCTAGCAATGTGAGTCCGGCGAGATTATCGGAAAGTTCTAGAAACTTAGATATTGAATATAAGTTGGGACACAAGTAATTACTCGCAGTGACTGCTAGTGAGACGAAACAGGCCACTGTTACCACACAGAAAACTGTGGTGGGAAAAGCCCGGATGGAAGAGCAATAGTAAAAGCTCAAGTAGTCAAAGGCACCTATATTATATTCGTTCGTGTTGCAATTGGATCGCACGAAGTGGCACTGTTCCTTAGACGGAAGCGTTGGAACGTCTATACATGCTAAGGTGGAGTTTTCAAACACAGTCACCGAGCGCACGAGGGTTAGTTGCAAGAGCAAGAGGACTCCCAAATGCAAGGGGGATTTCATGCTGGTTCAAGAACTTCTTTCCCATGGGAATTATTGGGCAGTTGTTGAATGATGGTGTAGTTGGAGTCGGTAACTACATGGTCACATACACACTACCCATTCAGTCTCTTACTCGCTATATGCATAACTAACACGCGCAGAGAGTTAAGAAAACCCGCAGAGATTCTATTGTCCGCGAAGATGCTTATTGTCTTTAGGTATACAAGAGACCAATTAAATTGGAATATTGTAGACCAGGCTTAAGTAAGCTTACTGAGGGCCTACGAAAGTTTGGGGAAATTAGGGGAAAAGCCTAACGCTAATACAGAAGAAGTACTACGAAACGAATGTATAGCCGATCATTGCAGCAAACCCCATACGGGCACACGAAGGTAAACCCTTAGAAATAGCTAGTATTTACCGATGGAATGCTGCACCCAAGATCAACCAATTATTCTCCAGTCCACCGCTCATAAAAATACAACAATACCCCAATGGTCATGGGTCTGGAACGCCGTAATGGGTTCAACCTCAATAGGATGCTGTTACGTTGTGAGTGGCTGTGAATTTTGCGTTAAAGAAAAGAGTACTCACGATGAAATTTTCGCTCTTTATAGCCCGCTGCTCGTGCGGGTAACTCTTTGAGCGGGTCAAAAAAGATAAGGGCGAAAAAATCACGCGCAAAAAAGGTCGTACCCGGATTCGAACCGGGGTTGTTCGGATCAAAACCGAAAGTGATAACCACTACACTATACAACCATTTGGATTCCTGTGTTAGACTTGAGATTTACCTAACCTCGATACAGGATAAGACGCATCACGTGCGTCTGAATACGAACATTCCTCTTTCCAAAGTTGCTA